>LGRX02012422.1:16546-35541 GCA_001247695.2 Cymbomonas tetramitiformis
GCCACATGCCCTGCCACCTCAGTTGCGCTTCACTCCACGCCCTGTATGCTCAGCTGCGCTTTGCCACATGCCCTGTCTGCTCAGCTGCGCTTCACTCCACGCCCTGTATGCTCAGCTGCGCTTTTGCCACATGCCCTGCCACCTCAGCTGCGCTTCACTCCACGCCCTGTGCTCCAGCTGCGCACGCCACAGCACCTGGCCTCAGGTTCTGCCCTTCCTCCACCTTCCCTGTCTGCTCAGCCACGCTTTTGCCCATGACCTGCCACCTGGCTGCCGCTTCCATCACGCCTGTCTGCTCTCAGTGGCTCATCTGTGCCACTGCCGCCTCAGTTCTCACGCTTCACTCCGCCTGTCTGCTCGACCAGCCTATGCCCTGCACCTCAGTTGGCTTCCTCCATATGTATGCTCAGCTGCGCTTCGCCACATGCCCTGCCACCTGAGTTGCGCTTCACTCCACACCCTGTCTGCTCAGTGGCTCTTCGCCACATGCCCTGCCACCTCAGTTGCGCTTCACTCCACGCCCTGTCTGCTCGGTTGCGCTTTGCCACATGTCTTGTCACCTCATCTGCGCTTGACCCTACGCCCTGCCACCCCGGCTGTGCTTTACAAAATATTCTGCCACTTCACTTGCGTTTCAATCCGCGCCTTGCCTGCTCAAATGCGCTTGCGCTTCGCCACCTGTCCGCCCACCTCAGCTGCCCTTCGACCCGCGCCCTGCCACGTCAGTCGCAATTTACAGAATGTTATGCCACTTTAGATGCGAATAAATCCACATGTATCGGGTGCAATACCACACGATGTCGCGACATGTATTTACATGAATACACCATCTGATGTGATCAGCCGTTTCTTCTGCAGTGGCCTGCTTTGCCATAAGTTTCCAACTTTCCGTCTTGTTTGGGTTGCAGACTACCGCAAGATTGCAGAACAGCAAGCAGGCGACAAGGAGGTACAGCAAAACATTCGGCGGTTGGAACCGATTGTGACTGAGCGCACTGAAAAGATGAAAGAAGAAATGATGGGTACGGTTTCCTAGTGCTTCCTTGGCCAAGTCCACCGCTTGCATTGCTGCATCAAATCTCTAAATTACTGATTGCAAAATATCCTTCTCTGTCAAAACACCTGTTCTCCATCAAACTCTGTGAAAGCATCCCCCAACAAGAAATAACAAAGAAGCTCCTTATACTTCAAATGTTAGTTGCATTACTGACTGTTGTACCTTTGGCAGGAAAGCTGAAGGATCTGGGAAACTCTGTGCTGGGCCACTTTGGCCTCTCTGTGGACAACTTCAAGGCCACAAAGGATCCGAACACGGGATCATACAGCATAAACTTTCAACAATAGCCCTTAGTGGTAATGATGACAGGAAACGTTTTGCCATTATCTGGTCACCCTGTGGGCATTAATGATTTTTGGGGCTAGAATTGCGGCCAGCTACGAAAATATTTTATGAAGCCTATTCTTCAAGTTGGAGAGAATATTTAATAAATTTTAAATTACTTTATGTCGGAGGTCATCCATTCTCGATATTTGATATGAATTGGTACATGTCGTTTAGGCTCTTTCTGAACGTACTTGTTCTACAAAGATGTTGTTCAAAAGATTGATGGATAATCTTGTGGACGCATGCATATATTGCATGTATAAGCATTCGATCAACCCCGATTCTTGTGGGACATTGTATAATGCATGTGTACTAGTAGCATACATATGGGCACATGAGTAGAGCATTACATGTAATCATAACTTCATTAGTGTGTTTCCTATGAATTGCGTGATGTTTTCAAGATATTTAAATACAACTTATACAATAACTAAACACAAACGTCGAAATGATTCCGTCGCAGGTGAATGGAATGAATTGCATGCCATAGGTTCCTACTAGCAAACACCAAGCGCAAGGTATTGTTGCTTTATCCCTCCGCTTGAGAAATGTCCTGAACAGTGACAGGTCATTCGTTCTCTTGTATGAAACCATGACTATTTAGCCATGATCCTTATTCATATTTTTATCATGCATTTCCATATTCTAACTGTGTTTTCAAGATCACTTGAAATTCAATTTGTACCTCCCTAAGGCTGGAGCAAAAAACTACCTTGCTTTCAATTTATTCAATTTATTCTATGTTACAAGAGAAACAACAAACAAAACAACAGTTTTGTCAGAATCGCCTATTGCGTTTCAAGGCTAGTATCTATTAGCTAAACTAGAATTCACATTTTCATGTGATAATATGCTTACAACCCCGTGCTCACGTCAGTGGGCTCTGCAACTGGTGTCAAGCGAGATTGTCCCCGTTCACCCTTCGACTCCTCTGCAAACTTCATAGCGCCATTAGCAACACCAGTCACCTTCTCCTCCTCGGTGTACTCCGCAAGTTAGTAGTCCTGCTCAGTGGCATGCTCGTTGGCAGGGAAGAACATCGAGCCCCACTGGGGGAAGTGAATAGTGACCACCACCAAGGTACACGCAATAATGCAAACTCCCATCAGGGATATACCATCATACGTTTCATACTTGTCGCTTTTGAAGAACGCTGTCATCATGATGGCACCGCCAGCATTGCCACCAGCTCCGATGAACCCAGAACACACACCAAGGGTGCGCTTGGACAAGAAGGGCACACTTCCGAAGGAAGCACCCTCAGACATCTGCACGAAAAGCGAGAACACGACCATGAAAAAGATAGGCATGCCGAGGTTGTTGTGGACGCGGCCCATGACCACAGAGATGAAGCCCTCAGCGGTCTGCAAGATCCAGAGAGACCACAAGCGGCCACGCATGCCGAACTTAAACGCAGCCCAGTCCGAAGCCACGCCGCCCAGAGATCGCGCGAAGAGATTCATCATACCTGCGGCGACATGCAAGGCTGCTCAGCAGGCAAACTGGAGAGCACTGTGTTGTACTGGACGGGAGCTCTCCTTGATAAACACTCAACAACTTTGGGCAGGAGCTGGCAGAAGCATAGCCTAGAAGTTGGAAAGCAATGTGAAAGAGGTGCCGAGTACCGTAGAGGGAACCGATCACCCAGCAGTAGCGAGTGGAAGTCCGAACTGATCAAAGAAGTATGTTGTGACGATGTTGTTCGTAGTAAGCTCAATCCCAAAGCAGAAGGCATATGAGATTGCCATACACCACATGCGGTTGTTGCTCATGTCCATGGCGAACAACGTGGAGGCGGATGTAGTTTTCAGATCGCCTTTCTTCTCCAAGTCCTTGAATTGCCCGTCAGGCAAATCCTTCGCAAATAGGAGACAGAGCACGCCAACCTGCACAGCCAGCCATCCAGCCATTGGCCTGTGAGTTTCGTTGCGATGTTAAGACGCCGGTCCAAAAAAGTGCGGGAAAGTCCTAAAAGGAAGCCGAATCAAAATATGCGTAACCAACGTCTTGAGCAAGGACTAGCAACGCTAACAAGCCAGGTACAGAAGGCTACACAGCATCAAAGGTAAACGTTATTGGGCACGAAGTGGGAACTGATTCCGCGCGATCGAGAGGTCAGACAGGTCGTCATCGTCATTTCGCCGGAAATTTCCGGCGAAATCACATTTGATACGCTTCGTCATGTGTGTCGCTCGCGGGACAACTGTTACGTTCCCACCTTTCTAACACAATTGCGCCTCCACTTTCAACGTGCATTCTATGCTGCATTATGGCTGTACCAGTTCGGGCGCCGAACCCAGCAGCTGAAGCAGCTCGCCCATACAACCCCCACACTCTTAGACATACAGTCTAGGAATCACGCTATCCCTCCTGTTCGCCACTGGCGCCTAGAGTTCTATTCAGCGCGCGAAGAAGATGTCGACGAAGATCTTCCTTTGCAGTTTAGAGCGGATCTTCGTCGCTGGCTGCAAACTCGGGACTGCGGGTTTTTCTGGGTATTTTGCTCCGCTAGTGGGATACCTCGTTTAACAGTCCCTGCGTGGTGATAGAGATCCCTGAGATCTCTAACAACTAGCATCTGCGCGAAACTCTTCCATCCTAACGGTGCGCATTCGCACTATGACCTCCGTGGATGATTTGTCCTATGGGGTTCCTTCGACATTACCGCCAGCGGTCTTCACCGAGAAAACCATTTGTGTTGGCGCACAAGACTATCGCATTCCTCTGGGACCGATCTCGCGTTTCGAGCTTACATGGTGTTGGCAAAAAACCGCGAGGTCGCGCTATCCCAAGTTGCTTCCTACAACATACCTCCCACTATCCCGTTTCCAAGACTTCTTGCAAGCTGAAGGTATTTTTGCATCTCCGCGGGCGGATCCTAACCCAGAACAATTCGCCTGCAGCCGCGTACACATCCAGACAACTGCGAAACAAGAACGCGAGGCGAAAAAAAAAAGAAAACCACCCGGGTCCAAAAACCGCGTCCTACGCATGACGAGTTCCCTTACAAACGCACGTTCCATTGTCGTTGTGGCTTCCGAACTACGCATCGGCAGCGTTCCTACACCTCAGCACCTACTTGCCCCCCCACGCAAGGTGTCATTCGACGTCCGAATATACCAAGCGCAAGAACAATCAAAGTGCCGCATTCTGCGGTTGCCAGGCGTCCTTCAAAGTTGGCGTTCCAGTTTCAACCCATCGGGACGACGCTGATCCAGTTATTCCAATCACTTACCTCCAGATGGAGCATCAGAACCACTGCGTAGCCTCATGTCTTCCTTACTGCGAGATCCCTGGGCACTACAGGAAGGTCATCAATGGTAAGCGTCTGGGATTCCACCGTCAGGAGATCAGTGACGTCTTACGAGAGTTCTTGCGCTTTCAGTATCGGAATAACTCCAATGGCAAACCCAAAGATATCAAGCGGGCGTGGCGTGAAAGGCGGATTGCAGAAGGTGCCATGGTCTTGGATCCAACTACTGTAGAAGTCTCCAAAGAGGTACGTCTAGCTAGCTACCAGATATCACCGCATACCTCCCACTCCTCAACAGCATGCGACACACCCCGACATGCAGCACGCCTTCCACAGCATACAGCACGCGCTTACCCGGCCATTCAGCACAGCCTCCCCATCATGCAACCTGGCCCCCTCCCGGCGGCATGCTACCTTCTATCATGACATGCAACCGGCCCCTCCCCATCATGCAACGCCTCCCAAACATGCAGCTTTGGCCCCCTCCCCCGCATGCAACTGGCCCCCTCCCCGCATGCTATCAGCCCTTCCCGGCAATGCAACTTCAAGACTCCGAAGCATGCAACCGACCCTCCCCATCCCATGCAACACCGCCCTCCCCAACATGCAACACACCCTTGCCCCCTCCCCCACCATGCAACACTGACCCCCTCCCCAGCATGCAACTCGCTCGGCACTCCCGGCCATGCAACCCGGCTCCCTCCCCATCCCATGCAACACAGCCCTCCCCAACATGCAACCTGGCCCCCTCCCCCGCATGCAACCTGGCCCCTCCCCGCATGCAACACGGCCCCCCTCCCCACCATGCAACACAGCCCCCTCCCGGCCATGCAACTCGGCACTCCCGGCCATGCAACCGGCCCTCCCCCATCCCAGCCACCTTTGCCCTCCCAACATGCAACCTGGCCCCATCCCCACATACAGCTTGACCTCAGGGGACGTGCAACGGCCCCCTCACGACGTGCAACTCGGCACTCCGGCCACAGCTTGACCCTCCCCATCATGCAACCTGCCCTCCCCAACATGCAACCCAGCACCCCCCACCATGCAGCCTGGCCCCCAGCATCCAACATTCCATTCCATCGCCAGCATGCAACTCGGCACCCCCAGCATACAACCTGCCCTCCTCCCTCACTCACGATTGCTTCGGCACCTACAGGCGTCGCGTGATGATAACCTTTGTGCTAATGATATGCGGAATGCCCGTACGTTTGTTTGTGGCCAAGGAGACGTGGATGTACGATGAAGACCCGTTGCTTTCTATCGAGATGTGGGCGGAATTACACCAAGATTGTGTACTGTATTACCAGCCACAGGAACTCTATGAATGCCAGTTTCCCGGCTGTGAGCGCCCCGCGTCACAAGGCCCCGTAGGAGGTACGCATGCCATCCACCTCCTGTTCTAGTATGTTCGGATTTTGTGATTGCATCTTCTCACAACGTCGTATTTTTTCGTGCAGGAGAACCAGCCGCAGTATCTTTCTGTGCTGATCACTCTCCACCACAGTTTATTCGCCTAGCCACGGAGCCGGTTGTCCGTGTCCCCTTTGCCATGGGTATAATGACAGCGGCACAATTCAGCGAACTGATAAAACATCCCGGGACTGTCCTGATGGACACCACCTTCGGAGTCAATCGGTATGGTTTTGAGCTTGGTACTCTAAGCTTGATTAACGAGTTTGCTAATGGGTTTCCTTTTGCCCATGCAATTTTGCAAACGACTACCGCCGACGAGCTTGCTAAGTTCTTAAGATCTGTGAAAGTCAAACTGGCACCTCGACTGCCAACGCCCTGGCAGCCGGCATTCATCATTGACATGTCACTCGCGGAGGTCAACGCCATTAAAGCCGTGTTTGGCTGTGAATATGCTTCGCAGTAGATCATTTACTGCACCTGGCACGTCACCCGCGCTTGAATGAAAGGAGCCTGGGAGAGAATGCCCAATTCGTCAGTTCGCTTCGACCGTTCTACATGCCTAAAGGAACTCATCGACGTGCTGTATGCCGTTACCGGAACAGGGGAGGCACCGGTGGATCCACTGTCACTATTCTCAACATGGGTGCTTAAGTGGGAAGCCAAGTTTGAGGAATTCGTCCAGTATGTAGACAGTACATACCGGCACACAATTCACCGACCGTTGGGCTCACGGGTGCATGGATTTTGCACATGCCGATCAATATACAAACAACCTGCTGGAACGATGGCACCTTCTCTTGAAGGAGTATTGTCACTGGAAATCAAACTGTCGTCTGGATTGGCTTCTATCCCAACTGCTCAGTCTCTCAGATGACCTGTGGACGACCGTTATCTGCCAACGCCAAGGTGCCATGGGTAACGTGAAGCACGCCAAAAAAACTGGAGGTATGCCACTAATATCCAACCTATTTCCCCCCTGTTTTTTCTGGGTTGTAGTATGCTGTTGCGCACAGATGTCATGCGGGGGGTGTTCTCGATGATGTCGGTGGTGGCGGGCATACCGTATCCGCAGCACGTCATCATCAAAGCTGCCGAGCTCGTCGGGGTGCGTTACGAGGTCGACACTCAAGCCGACCCCGTTTCTTACACATTTTCGTCGGCAATTACAACTCCAGTTGCAACCGCGGATGCCGAGGCGGGCGTGGCCGAGGGCGCGGTCGAGGGCGTGGCCGAGGAAGTTGTTGCGGGCGCGGTCGAGGGTGCGGCCGCAGATGTTGCTGTGGGCGCTGTCGAGGGTGCGGCCGCGGATGTTGCTGAGGGCGCGGTCGAGGGCGCGGTCGAGGATGTTGCTGAGGGCGCGGCCGAAGACGTGGTTGAGGGAGCAACCATGTTCTCAGGTGACGGAGATCGTGGCCGAGGGCGTGGCGGAGGGCGTGGCCGAGGGCGTGGCCGGGGGCGTGGCCGGGGACGTGCAAAAGCCGTGGTACCTCCAGATTGCGTGGTAACCTAAATGCCCACTTCATCCGCTCACCCCCAGCATGCAACCTTCCCTCGCCAGCATGCAACCTGCCTTCCCCAGCATGCAACCTGCCTTCCTCCAGCATGCAACCCGGCTTCCCCATCCCAACCTGTCCCGGACGTGCCACAGTTGCCCTTCAGCATGTCCTTCAGCATGCAACCTGGCATGCAACCTGGCATGCAACCTGGCATGCAACCTGGCATGCAACATATACTGATATAATAAGCACACTCCTGATAACTTATACATATTTATTTCTTTATTTTCTTTCTTTTCTTTTATCTTCTTTCTTTTCTTTTTATGTTTTCTATTGTTTTTTGTGTATCGCATAGGCTTCTAGCTTTATGGATTAGCTTTATGACAGCGTCAAGTATGACCGTATGATTTTCTCAATTTGTACCAAGAATGCTAGTAGTCCAATGTAACCAACATATCACCAGAAGTTGTTGAGAACTCCATCAGAAAGTATGAAGAACTCCCTCCAGAAAGTATTACTATTACTAGCATTCTTGGTACAAATTGAGAAAATCATACGGTCATACTTGACGCTGTCATAAGGCTAATCCATAAAGCTAGAAGCCTATGTGATACACCAAAAACAATAGAAAACATAAAAAGAAAAGAAAGAAGATAAAAGAAAATAAAGAAAATAAATAAATAAATATGTATAAGTTATCAGGAGTGTGCTTATTATATCAGCATATGTTGCATGCCAGGTTGCATGCCAGGTTGCATGCTGAGGGGCACGCTCCACGCTGAAGGGCATGCTAAAGGGCAACTGTGGCACGTCCGGGACAGGTTGATATGGGGAAGCCGGGTATCCGGTGGAAGGGGGCGAAATTCCATAAGGAAGCATACAAAAGTGAATTGTTGGTCAACGGTATGACAGTGAGTTGCATGCCGTGATGCATGCTGGGTTGCATGCTGAGTTGAGCCGTCGCACGAGTGAGAATGGCTTAAGTATGTGTCACAACTATAATGGAATATTTCTATGATGTAATGTAATCGCTGTGGAATCGCAGGAATTTAAAAATACAACTTTTTTTCATTTTCCCAAAAAAATATTTTTTCAGGGTGAAATCGCCGAAAAACCGTTGTTTTTAGCTTGATTTGGTGTTCTACTCCATTACGCGGGTGAGGAGTGCAGCGATTCGTGGAATTGATGGGTTTCCGATGTCCGGTAATTAATCCTGATGGTCACCGCAATTTGAAATTTTGGAAAAAAACATTTTTTTGGCTCAAATCGGCCGAAAATCGCGGTTTTTTGCCTGTTTCGGCCTGTCGCGGGCCTGTTTTGGCGTTCTACGCCACTCGGCGCGTGTGGAGTGCACATATTCGTGGAAATGAGGGTTTTCACATATCACCTAAGCACTCCTGATGGGAATCGCAATTTGAAATTTTGGAAAAAAAATATTTTTTTGGCCCAAATTTCAACAGAAATCGATTTTTTTGCCTGTTTCGGCCTGTCGCGGGCCTGTTTTGGCGTTCTACGCCACTCGGCGCGTGTGGAGTGCACATATTCGTGGAAATGAGGGTTTTCACATATCACCTAAGCACTCCTGATGGGAATCGCAATTTGAAATTTTGGAGAAAAAAAAAATTGGCCCAAATTTCAACAGAAATCGATTTTTTTGCCTGTTTCGGCCAGTTGCGGGCCTGTTTTGGCGTTCTATATGTACGTATATTATATACTCATGCGTGCGAAGTGTGCATATTCGTGGTCTCCAGGCCTGTTTCAGTTGGAAATTTGTAATTGCATACGAGTTGCCATCACGAGGAACACAAGCCTGTCATTATCAAAACATGAATGTAATTTGTTATTTGGATAACATTTTGCTGGAGCACAATGGAAGCGTGCTTTGGCCCATAACCTAACACTTTTCAGGAAACATTTGCATTTCTTTTGCTCTTCACATCTCATTGCCAATAGGCACACTGCATAGCATTTCAATAAAAATAGCTTTCTTTTTACATGCTTTTAAGTGTGTGAGAGAAAATCTCTTTTTGGAATATCTTCTCTAGGCTGATTCACAGCTTCACATGCTTTTTAGGCTGATGCACAGGCTCCAATTTAACCAGATCTAGGGGCGGCCCATGCCAGGTCCATAAAACGGGTCCCATGATTGCCGCGGCTGTGAGGACCACTCAGGCGGAAGCTGCCTTGACAAGGCTGCATTCAGCCTCATCGCCTGCCGTAAAGGCATCGTGACCAGCTGCTCAGGGTACTGCTGCTGCACCGCCAACGCATAACCTGGCATGGCATCATGGGCCGCACGGCCGTGGGGTGCCCGATAGGTCTGCGCATACGGGGTCTGCGCAGGATACGGGTCCAGCCCCAGCATCATGGGCGGGTACTGGGGGAGGGCGGGGAGGGCGCGCCCGTGATGTTGGGGAGGTACGCTATCCGAGTTATAATAAACCCCACCATACACCCACTCATATGGCATCTCCGGCGGAGCAGTCTCACCAGGGGAGCTGGGCGCGTGGAAGAGCGCGGGTCTTGACGGTGCTGCTGCGGACGGTGCTGTTGCGGTGGCAGCTGCAGGCGGTGCATCTGTGGTGGCAGCTGCAGGCGGTGCTGCTGCGGTGGCAGCTGCAGGCGGTGCTGCTGCGGTGGCAGCCGCAGGCGGTGCTGCTGCGGTGGCAGCTGCAGGCGGTGCTGCTGCGGTGGCAGCTGCAGGCGGTGCTGCTGCGGTGGCAGCCGCAGGCGGTGCTGCTGCGGTGGCAGCTGCAGGCGGTGGTGCTGCGGTGGCCGCGGCAGGAGATGCTGCTGCCGTGGCCGCCGCTTGCGGTGCTGCTGCCGTGGCAGCTGCCGTGGCACCTACCTCCGGCCCTGGGGAGGCAGCCGACGCAATCCCTGCCTGGGCCAAGGCGGCTGCCCCCTGCGCCAACTGCATCTTCAAGGCCTGGATCCTCACCTGAGCCTCCAACTCGGCAATCTCCGCCTGACGGGCCTTCGACGCCAACACCGGAGGTTCAGCTGAGCTCGGTGTCACCTCCCTTCGCCCCTCCCAACCTTCCGACTGTGGCCTGGCCAAGTCCGTCGTCAGGCTCCCCGTCGCCGCGCGCTCCCTGTTAAACAGCTCCGCGGCGTCTGCACTATGATGATGCATCCGGCTGTCAATGGGCGTGTTGCGGCCCACTGAATCGTTGAAGAGGTTTAGGGGATCGAGCACTCCCCCAGGGGAGTGCTCGAAAGGCCCTGAAGGAGTACCCACCTGCGTATCCAGCTCCTCCAATGCCCGCGGGGCTCGCGCAGACAACGGCCCTCCTGGTATGCTTGCTTCTGCCTGCTCCGTGTCCGTGTCCGACAATTCGTCCGGCTCCGACTGTGCAGCACGAGGGCCATGAACTGGACAAGGGCTCCTGCGTTTCCTGTCGGAGCCACCCTCCACTGCTGCCGCCGCTGCCTGCTGCGAGCGCGTTCGTCTCAAAGACTGCAGTGGGTCACAAACCTCAGGCACTCTCTGAGTGGAGCCGAACGCGGGGAGAGTCTCGGAGATGTTCCCCTCAGCGCCTGTCCTCCGCGCCTTCACCCTGGTGCCTGGCTCCGGTCCTTTACCCCAAACAGGGGTCTCAGTGCCCGCGGGGCTACCTCCCCGTCCACGCTTAGTCCCCCGAGGAATTGCCAATGCCATCTTTATCCCAGACAGGGTTTCCGCCCGGAGCTTCTTCGCCTTCTCCCTCTCCGCTGCTGCAGCCTTCTCTTTCTTCGCCTTCTCCCTCTCCGCTGCTGCAGCCTTCTCTTTCCTCGCCTTCTCCCTCTCCGCTGCTGCAGCCTTCTCCTTCTTCTCCTTCTCCCTCTCCGCTGCTGCAGCCTTCTCCTTCTTCTCCTTCTCCCTCTCCGCTGCTGCAGCCTTCTCCTTCTTCTCCTTCTCCTTCTTCTCCGCTTCTGCTGCTGCTGCTGCTGCAGTCACCGGCGGCTTCAACTCGCCGGTCAACGTCTCCGCATGCCCCTTCCCATATGCCTGCAGACTTTTCATCACCCGAATCACCCCCTCCTCCACCAGACCGTGCTTAAAGGAATTGTATGCCTCATCAAAAAAGCCTCCTTCCGCGTTCATGTTGTCGTAGTGCTTCACCTCCCATTCCCTGGCTTGTGTTAGCAAACTTAGCTTGCTGTTCAACGCCGTAGCGCGGAACAGCACCCTCCTCCGCGGAATCTTACTCCCCACTGGATCCGCCACAAGCCACGGCCCATATACCCAGCATGCCGTCCCTTGTTTTGCACCTTCCTTTGGCTTCACGATGGGGCCACCAATCCAGACCACATCCTTGTGCTGTTCGTGGTACACAACCCTCCCAAAAGCCACCGTATCCCTCAGAAGCTCCCGCAACGCCAGGCACGCATCATACTCCTGTGGCTCCCCAAGCACCACACTCCTCCCCATATCCTCGTCAACCTCATTGATCGCGTTCGCGAAGTCGATCTCCCGCTCCAGGGCAGTCATTGCCTGGGAAGGCTCCGAGGTAGTGGCTCGCTCAATTCCTTGCGAGTCATAATGCTTTCTTCTGCAAGGGTCATGCCCAACCACAAACTCCCAGGGCGACCCAGTTATGGTGGCGGATCCAGAGACTGGAAAAGTGGTGTTTTCCGGAAAGAGGTCTTCCACCGCTGTAATGTAGGTGTGCGCCGACGCACGAAAAGTTCCACAGTGCATCTCCACCGCGTTGTGGATTAGCCTGCCGTCGAAGATCACCACGCTCTTTGCCGGCAGGAAGCAGGTCACCGGCCGAAGGCTGTCCAGGGTGGCCCCATCCCCCAACTTATGCGACTGGGGGTACACCGTAAATAAAGGGGTACATGTCCGTCAGGACTAGCATGACGGACAGCGCACCATAGTCCCGATGCTTCTCCTGAACCAACGCCTGCGGGTAGGTGAGCAGGGCGGTTCGCGCCATGTCACCTTTCGGCACCTCCAGCTTCCCGAACTTGTCCCCCACCGCAGCTATGACGTCCTCAGCCACCTGTTCAAACCGTTTGTAAAACGGCGTGCCCTCCACCAGGTTCCCGATCCACCTCTTCCCGTCCTTCAGGGTGTCCAGCTCCCCATTGGCCTTCTTCTTGAACGCCCTGAAGTTGTTTCTGAACACGGAGCTCGGAGCCAAATCCTTCTGGAACTCTGCAACCAGAGCCTTAGCCGATATCGTGTCCTGCAATTGACCGACACAATACCCACCCTCTGCAAGCCTGTGCCTCCAGTGCTCGTCCAGCAGCACGCCTTTTGTAAAGTGAGGCTGCTCCTCCGCATTCTTTGCCCCCTCCGCAGCAGGCACCTTAGGAGCAGGCGTCTCTCCAGCATCTTTGCCCTCCTCTGTATCTGGCATCTCCCCAGCGGACTGATGCTTTGAAACTGGGGCCTCCACAGCAGGCACGTCCACGGCAGCAGGCGTCTCTGCAGCAGCCGTGCCCTGCTCTGCAACTGGCTGATCCTCAGCAGACTTGTGCTGAGGATCAGGGGCCTCCACAGCAGGCATGTCCTTTGAAACCGGGGCCTTCACAGCAGGCACGTCGACGACAGCAGGCGTCTCTACAGCAGCCGTGCCCTGCTCTGTTCCTGGCACCTCCAGAGGGGCCGCCGCGGCAGCTGTGCCCTGCTCTGCATCTGCCTCATTTTCCACCTCAGGGCCAGGGTCCGCTGCGTCGGCATCGCCTGCCTCCTTCTTAGAAATTAGCGACAACTGATGCTTCTCCACCAGCCCGCCTCCTGGTTCTGCGCGAACTACTGCTGCGAACGTGGGCGCCTCCTGTAACGGAGCTTCGTCCATGTTTGCAGCAGCCTGCTGCTGCGCTGCCATTCCCTCAGCCTTCTCCGCGCTGGCAGCAGCAGCACCAGTATCCGCAGCAGCCTGCCCATCATCAGGGTTCGGCGAGGCCGTGCACGCCCATTTGACAGGAGGCTGTCCAACGCAGAGATGGCGCCCGCATGTATCCGGATTGCTGTGTCCGGATTTTCGGCAGTTCTTGTGGAACCCGCGCTGGCAGGTCGCGCAGGTAACAAGCACTGGGAAGTGATTCTCCGAACCCATTCCGCAAAAGAGGCAGAACACGCGGGCCAGGATCCCGCAGCGCCCGCATTCCCTTGGAAACCGCTTTTCCCCTGACGGTGTGAGCTGGCGCGACGCGCACCCAACGTGGAAGGTGTCGGAGCACATGTCGCAGGTCGCCAACGCCAGCCTCGTTCGATCCAACGAGTCGTCGGGATGGGGGCACCCTTGCACATTGCAGGCGGGTACTCCTTCACTCTCGGCGACACCTTCCACCAGTTTCCGATCTGACTTAGGATGTTTGCGCCTTAAACCAGCTGGCACGGCTGCCCCAACCGCTGCTGCATAGGTGATTTTATTCTGCTTCATTATTAGAATATTAGCTCCCAATTTATACCAAAGTAACCGTCAATGCCTTCGTCCTCGATCCAAACGTCAATTGCGCAACGAAAACACGCGAAGAAAGTGCTATGGTCGCAGATAGCGTACAGTTCACAGGTTGGCGTTACCGTTACAAGCACTCGAGCTCTCAGTGAGCAGATATCGCACTTTTGGTCCGACATGCTTACGGTTTTTAGGGGTCTCGTTCAGTTGTAAGATGTCGGGGGAGGGCTCTGATATACATTATCGCCCTCCCGATCATCCCATCTTTTGATCGAGTGGGCGAACCGACATGCCGATTCGAGCTTCCTGTGAGCAGGTATCGGACTTTTGGCCTGACATGCTTACGGTGTCGTGACGGAATTTCAATTAAATTATCTGATATGCATTATCGCCCTCCCGATCAGCCCATCACCTAATCGTGGGTGCGATACACGCGCCACGTGAAATATGATATGTCCGGGTGATAAATCATTACACGATCGAATCTTGAATCGAAATTTATGAATCGCCCGCAGGATCGACGAATTGGTTGATCGTGGGTGCGATACACACGCCACGTGAAATATGACATGTCCGGGTGATAAATCATTACACGATCGAATCTTGAATCGAAATTTATGAATCGCCCGCACGATCGACGCAGCAGTTGATCGTGGGTGCGATACACACGC
The DNA here is from genome assembly GCA_001247695.2 of Cymbomonas tetramitiformis. Lineage (NCBI taxonomy): Eukaryota > Viridiplantae > Chlorophyta > Pyramimonadophyceae > Pyramimonadales > Pyramimonadaceae > Cymbomonas > Cymbomonas tetramitiformis. The sequence goes on from LGRX02012422.1 coordinate 31,162, forward strand.
TACGTCAAATTTGACATGTCCGGGTGATAAATCCAGAAATGGCGAATCGCCCCCACGATCGAACAGTCATTCCATCCTGGGGGCGATACTTACGCTACGGATATTTTTCGTGAAAGGACTATTCATATTCCTGATGCATGTGGGAGTCCGTTCATTAAAAGTTCAGACATGCAAATATGTTTATTGAAGGCGTGCTTTCGCCCGTAGACTCCTTACATGTTTGCCGCTTATGAGTGGCGTTTTTCGAAAAGGGATGCCTCCTCCTTCTTACCTTGTGGATGTATTGCCATGGCTGATGAGCCTCGGCGACATGGCGCGGAACTTGCCTTTGGAGTTTCCTATTGCACCAACGAATGTGGATCATGCAACAGAACTAGCGGGGCAGATCTCGGAGTTCGTCGATAAATGGAATGTGTTAACTGGGAATAAACCGAGCAGAGATCCTAGCGTGCTGCAGGCAGGTGGGGTTGGGAGGAATGCGAGGAATGCGCCCACACCTACCAGTACCGTTAAGAAAAGGCGCCTTGATCAGAATGCGCGAAGGAGGGAAGCTCGATCTAGGAAGCGTTTAGACTTGGGCAAGGACGCGGTGGAGGTCTCTGCGCCTCAAGCACGGGTGAAATCGACGCTGGGTCCCTTAGGCGCCACAGCAGCCTCCGCAGGAGCCTCAGCGGTGGGTTGCCTGGTGCCGCATGGAAGTATACAACACTGGAACAACAAGCTCAAGGAGGTTTTCATGAACAAGCCGCATCTTATTGGTGGGGCGCTCTCGAACTTTGTGCGCACCTTACCCGCGGAAGAGAAAGAAGCTGTGCGGCTAAGATTTCTGTCAGAGGAGGATCGCGTAGGAGGAACGATCGTGTCGAGCTTGCGGGCTTCGTTCGCCGCTCTAGCTGGCTATAGTTCCAGGCAGAACGCTGCCACGCGCATGGCGGGCGCAGCGATGGTATTTGGCAGAGACATGGAGGGTGTTGAGGGTGCTGTTGCAAGCATCTTGGCGATAAATGTGAAGGTGGTGAAGGATGGACTCGTTGGGCACCGCAACTTGCTGTTGGGAGCTGCCCTTGGGACAGCGCAACGGCTTAATGCCGGTCTTCTGGCAGGGTTGGTCCTGGAAAACCTGCACATGGCCAACCGTGCTATAAGCGGGCCGCGGAGCTGACCCACAAGATCCAAGCCTTCTGGCTGAGTGCTGGGATCAGTCGGGTGTCCACGTGTAAACGGGACGTGATCCAGCTGCGGCATATTGATGGAAGCGTGGAGAAGGTGTCGAAGCAGTGGTTGGAAATGACACAGTTGGAGGTGTTCCGCAAGTTCAAGAAGAAGTTTCCCGCCGAAAAGATCGAACTCCGATCTTTTGAGACTCGGAAGCCGAGGCAAGTGCAACGACTCACCCGAAGGGACACCATTTCCTGCTGCTGCAGGTACCACGAAGATATGCGGTTGGTGGTGGAGGCGTATGCTCGTTTCCAGGAGGTGGGCCACTCCGGCTGCAAGTGCACGGACGCGTCGTGTTGCCCTCGCGTTGGAGGCCTTCGGGCACGGCTGTCTGCCCGTAAACCATTTCCTGCTTTCCCGGACTTCAAGTGTGGTCAAGTGGAGGTGGGACGGTCAACCTCCGGTTTCACGGCATCGCTGCTGTGTCCAAGACAGCGGTCGAACGGAGAGCACGAGGACCACCACGACATGCCCTGCTTGGAGGGTTCTTGCAAACGGTGCGGGGGGCTGCAAAACTGGTCGTTGTGTCCGGCGGCGGTTTCCAACACTGCCACGCTGGACTGGCACACCTACGAGAACGTTCATATCGGAGTGGACGAGGACGGGAAGAACAAGCACCGGGTGCAGTTCGTCCAAAAGACGACCACTGCTGGTGAGCTGCTTGCAAAACTGCAAGCTCTGCTCATTGGCCACGCCCCAGGGGAGTCCCCAAATTGTGTGTGTTCGGGCACGTTTGTGCGGAAAGCGGCGGACGGGAGTTGGAGGTTGGAGAAGTTGGTCGGTGTGCCTGATGCCCAACCGTGTCGATTTTTGAAGCCGTATGCCTACCACTGTTTCATGGCCACGCACTCCATGACAATGTTCAACAAGTGCAAGGCGGGCTTGCCTTTGGGGCACTGCCTCATATTGTTTGACTTCAGCGAGAACCACGCTCTGAACATTCCCAGGGCGATTCAGTCGTTGCACTGGATAGTGAAGCAAGCACCGCTGCTGTGTTGTGTGTTATGGCGGCACGCGGTTGGTTCCGTGGATGGTCAGACTTCCACCGAGGCCAACCCAATAATAGTGAAGGACCTGATCTACCTCATTAGCGACACCTTGCCGCACTCCCACCGAGGTATCCAACATATGAGGAAACTTATCGTCAGTGAGTACTTCGTGAAGAGAGGTATACCTCTCCCCAAATTCATGCATGAGTGGGCGGATGGTAGTGCGGCACAAAACAAATGCGCAACCGCATTTGCCGACGTGGTGGAGAGCGGGCGGGAAGAGTCGGCAGAGTGGCCCCGAGGGCTTGGCATCCCGACACAGCGCAACTTCTTTGAGACGTCACATGCACGAGGTGAGCAAGACGCGATGGGAGTAGCGGTGAAGCATGAGGCAAGCTTGGCGGTGATGTCCACAACCGACAAATGGCATTGTAAAATACTGGACGCCAAAAGCTTGTACGAGTTCTGCATGGAAAGGTTGCAAAAGCCGAAGGATAGCGCTCGCGACACATCTGGAAAATGGCGAGGCGATCCGGGATCGTTCTTTTCGTGATCCGGAACGGGATCGATCCCGGGAGGGAAGTTTCTTACGGGATCGATCCTGGAACGCCCCGGGTACGGGAACGATCCTGGAACGCTCCAGGTACGGGAACGATCCTGGAACGCTCCAGGTACGGGAACGATCCTGGAACGCTCCAGGTACGGGAACGATCCTGGAACGCTCCAAGTACTGGAACGATCCTGAATCGATGGGGGGACACTCATGATAAGTCCAAGGGTCGATTCAAGCATTCAAGGCAAGTACCATGAACCGCACATTAAAAAAAAGGTAGACTTTCACAAGGCTAGAAAGCAGGAGGCAAATTCAAAAAGAAAAAAATCAACAAATCCACATAAATAGATACACCTTTGAGTACACAAGCTACTTCATTTGCATATGTTCATACGGTCTCCACTAAGATGGTATCACTGGCTATTATACTCTTCTTCTTTCTCATCTATACTTCCCACTCCTATAGCGTTTTGGTGTTGGGGTATTTTTGTCTAAGTTGCAAGCCACTTGGTTGGTTGCGCAAGCTTCACACGCGATTGTGTCGTATTCCATCTTTTAACTTGGGTAAACATTCTTGAATACTCCTTGCTGAAGGTGTTTGGCACCTCTGTCTGCACATGCGATAGTTCCACAGTGAGTAGCAGTTGAAAAGAACTCATGCGCAAAAAACAACAAAGGGTAAATAAGTACTTACCACAGCTTGTGACTTCGTGCGCGAGTTCTCATTTATTTCATACTCGACGGCCTAGTCTTTCAAGCTTGGGCCACTGGCCATCTGGCTTCTAGAGTTTTCTTTCCCTTTTCATCTATTGCTCGTGCTGATTTTTTTTGTCTTATTATCCGCATTTTTTTCTTTTTGGGAAGGTGATGCTTGCTTGTTGGTCTCCGAGTAGCGCACGTCCATGTTTTGAGTGGCCATCCTGAGGAACGAATCGTGGTAAAGCTCAACACACATAAGCTGACATGCTGAGCTCAACTGAGAAGCAAAGCAAAGCAAACAGCAAAGTAGGGCAAAGCTGAGTCGAGTTGAGCAGAGCTTAGTCGAGTTGAGCTAAGTTGAGCTAAGTTTAGCTAAGTTGAGCTTAGTTGACACGCTGACAGGAGCAAAGCTGACACGCTGAGCTGATATAAGCTAACAAGCTAAACTAAGCGGAGCTGACAAACCGAGTTGAGCTGACACACAGTTACAGGTACGGGATAATACAGCATAGACTGGAATATGTGTGTGTATGTGTGTGCCTGTTGTGTTATTCCTATGCTAGGATACGCGTGTACCTCTCTGTGCGTGTGCTATGCCTGTGGTAGGATATATGTGTATCTCTATACCACTGTTATGCCTGTGATAGGATATGTGTGTTTTTTTTTCAAAAGCTAAGCTAAGCTAAGCTCAAAAGCTAAGCTCAACTCAGGCGTTGAGTTTGGCGCTAAGTGCTGAGCTAAGATAAGCTGAGCTGAGTTGTTTTCACTCATAGAGTTGAGGTGAGTTGAGTTGAGTTGAGTTGAGTTGAGCTTAGCTGACACGCTGACGTGAGCGAAACTGACACGCTTAGCTGATATGAGCTCAAAAGCTAAGCTCAACTTTGGCGATGAGTTTGGCGCTAAGTGCTGAGCTAAGATAAG
>LGRX02012423.1:0-36653 GCA_001247695.2 Cymbomonas tetramitiformis
GGGGGGGCTGAGGTGCTTGTGAGATGAGGTGAATCACATTGCTCGCCTGCCCTTAGGAATAGGGCATTGGAGGAGGGGTGATGCTCTGTGGGATTCGGTGGGAATGGGAGGCAGCACGGAAATGGGGCTGGACAACGACAATACACTCCGTGAAGACCGTCTACCCGAGTCGCCGCCCACCACCACCTCCCTCACCGCCCGTAACGATGCCTTTCCCGCTGCCTCCGCCTCTGACGCCGCCACGCAGCCCTTAGACCTAGCACGATCAGACACGGAGATTCGCCTGCAGGCGCGCGTGCAGGAAGCTCGAGTGCACCCCTGATCCCCATTCTGCTTGCAAAGACCAAAGGGCAGGGGGAGCGCAAGAGGGAGGAGAGGCGGCGCACACGAGCCTGCGTGGATGCCTGCACTTTGGCCGACAGGCGCGCCAGGGTAATGATCCTCAGGGTGTTGCCACGTGCGTGGAGCTCTGTGATTGGATGCCTGGTGCAATGCCCGGCGCCGTGGCATTGCTTTTGTCTTGCTGAGCTTCACTTGAAGGCTGAGCAGTCCGAGGATGCCACAGCAAAGCCACATGGCTTCCGTGTAGGGGGTAGGACAGAGGGGCAGGGCACCAAATCGTCCAATGCATCGCTGGATAAGAGGTTGCGCGAGCTGTGTGGCCCGGGGGCATGATGCAGGCCATGCTGGCGCAGTACATGCGCTCCTCTTCGAGGTACGTGTCAGATGATGCTCACACAGCGCCGGGAAGTGTGCGCGCCCGAAATGTGGTTCAACCTTTTACACTGTGGCGCCGAAGCCGGGGCAACTGAAGGCGGACTATCCCTTCTTCTAGGCTCCCCCTGCCCCCCGGCACCCACTGCTCCACTCCCTTGCCCCGTTCTGTCTTGCCTTGTATTGCGCCACGTGGCATCCAGAAATGGCATGCTGGATGCAGCCCTGCACGGCTGACGCTAGGTTGTGGTGCAACTCGCAGAAGGTCGGCGGAGGAGCAAGCAGGTCCTAGCAGCCCACAAGGTCCGTCCCCGTCACAGCACTGAGGCGAGGAAACTGCCAGGAGCGGGTATGGGGAGAGGCGAGTGACATGCCAGGACCGGGAGTGGGGGCGTGCAGATGACCGCGAGGACTCGGTGTCGGAGGCAGGCTCTCTTGCCTGCATGATGCTCACCCCGCCGCCAGTGACCATGTCCAGGGCACCCCGCGGCCCGGCCGCCGTACTGTGCACCCCCATGAACACCCCGGAGCCGGGCGTAGCGAGGGCTCACAGCTATCCTGCGGCAATCTCCGGCGCAGTGTCGCAGGAGGCCCTTGGCCGCGCGTCAGAAGTGACCAAAGGTGCGCCACCCTGTCTGCCCCTCACAGCCTGGGCTGGTTCTCCTACAGCCCTATGACCACCAAAATTCGAACTGGCGTGATGCATCAGACACATCTCCGATGCCCCCACCGGACATTGACGCTCTCAAGTGTGATACCGGGATTCTCCGGAATACGTTCGCCCCTGGTGACCCTACCGGCTCATACCTGTAATAGCTATGTTTTTTTTCATCCGGACATTGACGCTCTCAAGTGTGATACCGGGATTCTCCGGAATACGTTCGCCCCTGGTGACCCTACCGGCTCATACCTGTAATAGCTATGTTTTTTTTCATCCCATACAACCCTAACTGTAGACTGTGCAGAAGCATGAAATATAGGAAGCCAGACTTAGGGACTGCAGCAAAAGAGGGCTAGGCTCCCTCGGCCAAAAGCTACATAACCTGAACAGCTTGTCTTCTTTCTTTCTTTCTCACAACCCTAACAACCAGTGCCGTGAGTATCACGGTGACTGCCCCATGGGGAGCATGCGGCAGCCCCGAGAGGACGGTGAGGGGAGGGGCTGGCGCAGAGGTGGAGCCTGGCGTGTTTGTCTCCACGGTGCTGCTGCCGGACGGCAGCCGGGAGCTCCGCCGGGTTCGCTTTAGTCAAAAACGGTGAGTGCAGCACGGAGAGACGTGAGTCCTGTATCACCGGGCGCGGCGCTGTGGTGGCCTTACATCCGAAGTCGGTCAGAGCCCCACGGCGTCGCACCCTGGTTGGCAAGCTCCAGAGCAGCGCTGCGGAGCTGTCTAATGGCTCTCCTGCGAGTGGAAACGTCGTGGCATGCCTGCATCGGGAAGATTGTCTTGGAGCATTGAGTGATCTTGCGGCTGAGGGGTTGTGCACAGTTTTAAAGAGAACGATGCGCAGAAGTGGTGGGAGGTCCGTCTGTCGCCTGTCATGCTTTTGATGGATCGCCTGCTTTGCCCACCAGGCCTTGCCCGACCGATGCGCATCTTGCGCCGACTGACCTCTCGGGGTCAACATGGTGCTCAATCACAGGAGAACAAGGCTCGTATTTTCAGCCAGTTCAATATCGTCGTGCCCCCCCCTGTTGCCAGGTGTGAAGCTGATACCCAGAATTCAATATTTTTTATGACGGGATGCATACCATATTCAGCAGCCATACCTCACCTCACCCATAATCCCAGCTACTTCGCTGCGCTCAATTGCCGCTCATCTACCTCGGAGATAGCAACTTGGATGGAGCTTGACGATCATGACTGCTTTACCTTACGTTCCCCCTGCTTTGGAGGGAGAAGGACTTGGACAGCTTCGCCTTACAAAGTTTTATGTTTAAAAGTAAGTTTATTGACTCGCTTGGTGTGCCATGCCATGAATCACACAGGATTACGAGTACATTGTCCACGCCTAAGAAGTCCCGAGATCGCACAAGAGACAAGCCTGAGTAGAGAGGCCGGCCAAAATTTCAAAGTAGCCCAATCTCAAATTTTAGGGTATCAAAATGTCCGCCGTATCTAGCAGATCACAGATATATATATATATATGTAGCACTTATATGTGATTTGAGGGGAAGAATGTCATTTTCAGTGTTTTGTTACCCCTGTTTAACCCCTCGAGTACACCGCTGGGATTGTTGTTTTGTCAATCGATTTTGCTTTGTTTGTCGGAACCCATGGTTGGCCGATAGACCTGATTAACAGCGATTGTCGATTATCTGTTTGTCAATACAAGCGCCGGGCGTCCATTCAATCATTATCGATCGATTTTTGTTGGCCGTTATATATAAATTCGATACAGCCAGTTAGCCACATGGTACGTCGACTTGTTGGCCTGTTTCTGGCTTGTCGTCGCAGACACCGCAGACAGAATATACGACAGATACGTGGAGGCGGCAGAGACCGACAGTTCGGATTCGACCCAGGTCACTCGCCAGGCGGGGGAGCGCAGGAACTCCTTCACACTGCATTATGACATGTGACGCGCGGGACCGAGTAACTGGTTCCTCTCGTGTCAAAAAAGCGATTGTTAGCTACGCCAGAATCAGTGAAAGTCGGTGAGCGACAGGCATCCCGAAAATCGAGCACCAACTAAAAAAAAACGCAAGACAGACCGTGTGAACGTTATTTTTTAATTTTAGCATGCATGGAAGGAAGAATTTGCGTTGGGGAGGTGCGAAACAGCTGAATAGAATATGCCCCGCAGCCTTTTACCTTCGTGCAACCTGTGCTGACGCGCGCTTCTAAGGGAAAAACGAGTTTTGCTACTGCACGGGAAAACATGCCGTTTTCGAACAGCCGCATCCCAGATGGCCCCTGAGATTTATTTCGAAGTTTATGACAAAATAAAACTTTTGTCGTCTGGAATTCTTGAGTTTTAGGTTAATTCGCATGAACCGCTGTCCGTTGTGAGGGACTGCCGTGACACCGAAACCCGTTGGAAATTCGTGATTTCTGAGTTTGGGTTTCCGACTATTGCTTGCAGTCTTGACCCCCGTGGAACGCAGGAACTTCCAACATATTTTAAAGTAGTATTAGTGAAAGTATTTTGACTTCAACAACCCGTATTGTCATATTTTGTTGTCGCTTACCCACTGTTTTTGCTGGGCGTAGGAAATGGATATAATTTCAAGCCGCACTGGCTGTGTAACGCGTGGTCGAAGTGTCCAAGCTGTGGAAAGTCGAAAGAAACCTGGGCAAAACTTCATCAAAACGAGGGAAGGTGCATTACGCCCGGGTGTGGGCAGTACCTACTGACTTTCGTTCTGTCATATGCGGATACCTTTCGGAACGAAATCAGACAGCAGATCCGACGGCGCTTGCGTAGGACCCCGAAGGCAGCTTTTGGCATGAAGGTCAATATGGGGGCGTTCCCTCGCTCAGTTTTTAACCTTATATTCGAAGACTATCTCATCACGACTAGGACAACGCAGGAGACTGACCGTAAACCGCCGATGCAGACTCGGGTTGTGTGCAAAAAAGTCATCGCTAGTCAGCACGAACTCGATGTGTTCTTGAACTTAGGCACGTTATCTGAGAAGTGTTTTCAGAGTGTTTGCGTAGCCAGACAGGGTCACATCGTGGGAGTTATCCCCCCCGTCGTTATCACTCACACATCGACAGGAACGAACACAAATAATATGCAGGAGAAGCTCATGGTCACCTATGGTACCGCAGTCCTTAGTTTAGGGAACACCGTGCTATTTCATGAGGGTCCATCCACTGTCCTAGGCCAAAGTACGGAGGGTCACCCTTTTGTAAATACGCAGGGTGTAATATTATCCGAGAGTGCACAGCTCGTCTCCGCACGGTCTGAGCACGAGTCCAAACTCCGAGGCGTTGTTAGGCGCATGCACGCAGCTGGAGTTGAGGTGAAGTCAAAACTATTAGCCAAGCAGGGCATCACTTGGGATAAAAAACAAGAGTCTCAGTATCTTGTTCCCCTCCTGTATGAAGGACCGTACGGCGCTGAGTCGGATGGTGCTGAGGAGGAGCAAGGTGGCGAAGCGGGGGACGAGGTGGTGGAAGAGGTCGCTGAGGAGGAGGAGGGAAGCCATGGTGGGGAGGAAGAGGTGGAACGCCTCGACACCTCTGATGAGGAGGACGAAGTTGTTGTCGTGGAGCCTCCCCAGGTCTCAGAAAAACGACAGCGTGTGCTCGAAAAGCGGGCAAAACATTTCGGCCGCGCTCAGGGAGGTCGTTTAGCTGCAAAACGTTCGAACAAAAATCGTTAGATCTCAGCTACATTTTATGTATATAACTTTTGAAATATATAACACGCATACTCACCTTGCCATACTCTCGGCCTTTCGTTTGATGTTTTTCTGTGCTCGAGAGAGAGAGGGATATGTGTGCATCACTGCAGCACGTTCATGCTCGTGTAGCATAACTTGACCCTGCTCACCCCGTCGTTGAACTTTTGTGCCATTGGTCTTCTTGTCACGCATGACTCGACCCTTCCTGTTTGAAGCGCACTGGTGGTAGATCTGGCGAAGCTTTCCCAGATGCTCGATTCCTTGTCCGCTGAACTGGTCGAGATTCGTCCCGTGCCTGAGGACTGCCCGGGGAAGATGCACCAGAGCAATGTGCATATAAGGGAGCTTCACGTCAGGTACTACATTCTCCCACGCCCGAGCCAACTTTGTAGCTGCTTCCTTGATACTCTTTGCTTTCAACTTTCGATTCTCCTCGGTGTCCTCGAGCCTGTCGTGTATTGCCTCGTATGTATTCACCATCTCCGTCCAAAGCTCCTCATATAACTCTGCTCTGTCCTCAGGTGTGTGCATATCCAGGAACACGTCGTATTCAGCGAGGACGATGACAGAGTGGTCACCTATGAAGGTAGCTTTGCCCGCGCCATCCTTTGACATTTTATGTGCCTCCCACTTTTTCAAGGTCTTGCTCATACTGATACCCAACTCCTTCAGCTGGGCTGTCAGGGCAAGCGCCTTCTCATCCGTGTCTGCATGAGCATGTATGCTCACCTTGAAGCCACTGTCTACTTGGCGCAATAGCCAGTGTAGCACACACGCCACAAAGTGGTCTTCCACCATTTTATCCAGGTCTGCGCTGGGAGCGAACACGATGGGTTGCTTGTACTGCATGCCATAATGGGAACGTACCCACTTCTCGCTTGCATATTTGGTGGCGGGTGCCTTCTCCTGCGCAATGTCTCGAGCAGAGAATGTTTTCTCGCATACTTCACAGTAAAAGGGGGGTTTCGCTGTGTGTGTCCAGACTTGCATCTTCCGAAACGTGCGCGCGAGGTCATCCCAATCGAGGTCGGCCTCCATGAGATCGTCGTAGTGAACGATACAGAACGGGCACGGATAGTTGCCGCTACAACCGTAGTGGGCAAGGCAGGAGCAAATATATGGTAAGTCCCCTCCGCACTTGATAGTCACCTTATAGTGAGTGTTGTCGACAGTGATGCCGTCGGCCAGAAGCTGGGATAAATATTGTTGTGATGCCTTCGTGTATTGCGCAAGGTTCGCATAGTTGTCCGAGCCCTCGTAATAGCAGAAGGTGTAACAGTGGAAGGGGCTATTGTTATATTGCCCGTTTGCAGCCTTGACGCGGAGAGTAACTCCTGTGACCTTCTTACCACGTGCCTTGCCATGAGCATCGCCAGAGAGAAAGACTTCAAGATCGTCTGTTGCCTTCTCGCGGTGTTCGTGCAGGAACCCTGTTTTGGAAGAGCGAGCTTTCGACACAACTTCTCGCAGCAGTGACAACAGGTCCACTTCAGCAACCGTGCCGTCACCGTTCTCGGACAGGTCAATACTTGTTGCAATCTCCTCCCGCGTAGCCTTCACTGCAGCAAGTGGTTTGAGCCTGGGCATATTAAATGTGGCATCTCCTATTTCATGCATTACGGTCGGACGCCACTTCCCCGTGTCCTCATCATACGTGGAGCTCAGTAGTTTCCGAAGCCTGTCGTACTTATCGTCGGATAGTCCCAACAACACTTTCAAAGCATGGCACCGCTCAACACTCCAAGTGTTATCCACTTTGAGCAGCACTTCCTCGAAAAGCTCTGTAACCAAGTCAGGTTGGCTGCGAATGTAATCCAATAACTTTTGTTTAGTGCTACACGTTAGGAGCTCTGTTGCCACCTGTTCGCCAAACTCTTGATACCGAAGATAGCCGAGGAGCATCTCGGCGTGCAGTGGAAGTTGTCCCTGGGATTCCGTATCCTGAGTTGAGTATGAATTGATAGACTCTGACACCGTTGCTGCAGATTCGAAGCCTTTCAAGATACGTTCGAAGTGCTCGCCTTTCCTTTTGAGTCTCTGCAGCTCTGCTTTTTGAGTTGTGGGAGCTTCTGCCTTGAAGTTCTTCTTTTTAGTTTTCGGAACATCTGGCGCAATTTCCCTCACTTGCCGTGCAATTTTCTTCTGTTGGCGACGACGCTCAAACTCAGATCGCTCAAGATCGACGGCTTGTGCATCGCAGGTTTTGCGAAGTTGGGCAACAGTTCGTTTGAGTCCAGCTACTCTTTTTTTCAACTGCTCTATCTCCTGTTGCTTTTCTTCACTTGCACGTGGCTCCGTTGCCGAGGATGCAGCAGCGCGCACAGCAGAGCTCGCCCATCGGTTTCCCTGCTTCACCATCTTCTTTGGGGCTTTGAATCGACCCATATGAGTAGATTCTCGTGCAGGGTTTCCCCGTATTCTATTGTTTTTGTGACGAGAAAGGAAGTTACAACTTTAAGGTTGCACATATATAGCAGGTCTAGCTCTCACTGTCTTATGGGAGCAGCCAAATGCACTTTGAACAACCCCAAACCCTAAAAACCCTATGCCATATCCCTATATCTTGATAGTCCGTCCGTCGGTGTGAGGACTTACAACATTCGAGTATCGATATGCATGCACATTTCAATACCACATAAACTGAAATTGGAGTGCTATTCATGATCCCCAAGTTCATTCCACACTTGGCAGTGAGACACGCGCCTGTTCCTATAGTGTAACTATATATTGGTACCAATGTATGACAAATGAATTCCAATGGCACATTCATCTTTATCATTAATATATATATGCATGCATATCACTAATATGCATATTTCATGCATTTTACATGCCTTGACATCATGTAGTGCCCATAGCTAAAAATGCCAATGTAGCATATGCATACCCCCCTACCTAATCATACGTGTAACGACCTAAATATAGGGAGTTACAAAAAATGAAGGTCACTATCGGATTCTCCACTATCGAATTACTTTAGAACAACTTTACTTCATAGTTAATAGCACATTTAAAGTCTCGTGAGAGTTACTCGGTCCGATTTTCCGAAAAAAATGCATTGTGTTCAGGGAAAGGGGGCCGCAACTGGGCGTGCTCTACGGCTTCGTCACAGAAATAGTCTTACTTCTCAAAAGGTACGCCTGTGAGGAAGACGGGGACAGCAAAAAAACCCCCCGCGCTCCATCAGAACTACTGCACCCTGCCACCGGAGGTAATGTGGAAGCACACAACGGGGAGGGGCACCAAGATTTTAGTGCGCAAATTATTCAGGAGCCATACGGCCATAAGGGGCACTGACAAATGTCTATTACCCGGAGGTACATTCGGATGCACCTAAGAACTCCATAGTACATCCCGATGTGCCTAAGCACATCGCATATTTTGACGTCGATCTCGGTCCGTTTCCAACACTATCTCGACCACCCGATTACCAACTCGGTCAGGAACACGGGAAACGATCGCACGCCCTCCGTCGGACGATCCGATATATGTATCAAATTGTTGGATGGAAGTTGCATCAACCCACTTTAAAAAATAATTAAAAAAAAAAAAAAAAAAAACATTTGATTTTCTCTCTCGCTTGTACGCATGACCGATCTCGTAAAAGCCACACCTTTTCGATTTAGCGTATACCCTTCCATTCATAAATGCTTTAAAGGGGTGTCAAAACCCATCATAACTTATTTAATATCGTTACGTATATCAAAACGGCGCAATCAAGAGGGATGTATCTAAGGGATGTACCTAATCCTTTTGGAATTTCACGATTTCCGAATTTCGGGTCGCCCCCAAGAGGCAGAAGAATGAGCAACCGGGGCGCAGCTAGACGAGAAAACACTCCCCTAGCAGAAACGGTGCGGATGGAGGGTCCAGCTGCTGCATCGCCTCGCTGAGTGCATGAGCTCGCTCCCATGCGCTCCTGGCGTGTCCGCTGCGGCGCCTGACCTCGCATGCTTCAGCGTTTGCTGCTCCTCATTGGCCTCTACAACTTGGAGTTGCTTCCGCTCAAGGGAGTCCATCCCGACGTCGATGGGCGGTGGCGGGAGTATGTCCGGGAGTGAGGGCCCTACTTACGATGACATTTTTGTACCTCCAAAATGTTGAATACAAAACCTCCAAAAATAGTGGTTTGCATACAAAAATGCCAACCAAGTTATTTTTGTAGTACAAAAATGACTTTTGTACCTACAAAAATGACTTTTGTGGGTCCCGAAATTATTTTTGGAGGCATAGCTCCAAAATTATACATTTTGGTATAAATCACCGACCTCGACTTATGGAAAGGCGCATGCTCAGTGTCCACACTCGCGTCCGGGTACACACACTGAACGGCATGAGATCGGTCAGCAAAAGTCAGCCCACCATCATCCCAGTGAATGTGAGAAGCAAATCAAGAGCAGTGCGGGGCCGTGACAAGATTCTACAAACTCATACATATTCCCAACCCACATGCAAAGCAGCATGGAAAGATGATACGATGTGACCGATCATCGCCAACAATAGTGGGTCCCACGGTTACGGAGTAAGCGGACCCAGCTGGCATGCCCCCCAGTGGCTCACGGTCGATGGATGGGACCCGTTGGTCCATGGTTATGCCATGAATGCAGTCACACCACACAGCATGGACACCCGAGGTCAAAAAATGAAAACATGCGGGCATCTAAGTGCTCCCCAAAAAAATCAAGGGAAAACACAGAAGGTGGACTTCACCACCCTCTGCCTCTCCTTGCAGCAAAGGCAGACGAATCGACCGAGCTCTCCAAGAGGCAGTGCCCGCCAGAATGGCACCACAAGGACAACCGCCTCCCAAAACCCACGTCCATCCGGCAGCCGTCCCCGTTCACAGCGATGCGCCAGTACCTCACATCAGGGTCAAAGAACACAAGTCCCCCGGCACGTGTAATAACCATGAGCACTCCGGGTACACACACTGAACGGCATGAGATCGGCCAACAAAAGCCAGCCCATCATCATCCCAGTGGATGTGAAAAGCAAATCAAGAGCAGGGCGGGGCCTCCGGGTACACACACACACACACACACTATATATGTACTGCTAACGTGGGGTTTTTCATGCTAACAACACTATGGACTGTTCCAAACTGAGATAACCTGAGCGGCTAAGCATTCTACACGCTGGTCTATTTCTACTCTTGGAACATATGCACCCATGCATGTGTGTTGTATGCGCCCCCACAACTTTGGCAAACGAATATCCTGTGGCACTTAACAACTGCACCCTATTCATAAGCAGCCCATCATAGTTCCTCTACTTTCCCAAGTCCGCAAACTTGTCAGTGCTTGTAGGTGGTGGTGAGCATCGTCCTTCGGTCACTGAAGTTCTGCCACTTTGCCTGCTCGATCCGACAGCACCGTGCAGCATCATACATCATGGAAACATTCCAGTGCCAAGAAACAAGACGAGGAACAAGGAGACCAATTTGCCCTCTCTGCCCTCTCTGCTCTTCCTCGTTGCTACACGAACAGCAGTTTGCTCCTGCTTCCACCTATCAGCTGACACAGATGAACAGTCTATGTGCAAAATATGGGGTGACATTTGCAGAGCACAACAAATTCACCGTCCTAGAAGCCCGCAGCAAGCAGACGTCATACCTGAGAACTGCGCTTTACGCTCTTGCATCTTCCTATACGTTGTGTATGTAAGGCCTAGCGAGGCTGACAACACGGTGGGCAGCCAAAGAGCGTCCTGTCCCCACTCATCCCAGAGCGCGCTACCGGCGAGGGCGCCGCAGAAGAAACCAAAGACCAGCAGCATAAGAAATTTCATCTTCCAGAACTCCACCGATCGCTCGGCTTGTACCCCTCGCAAGTACCAGCCCAAGAGTCGACCGAAAAGCAAGCCGATGTCTGTCACGGTGCCGGTGACATGTGTGCTCCGGACAATGTGTCCGCTGTACTGGGTTGCCATGCCGTTCTGAAGTCCGCAGGCCATGGCTATCAACCACTTAGAGCATTCCCTATTCTGAAAGTAAGTGCCACATCCGATGAAAAGTGCGCTGTTGAACAATGCTATGCCGTACTTTTGTTTTCCCATCTGAAGAGTATCTTCCGGTATGTATATCCCACAGATTATTGAACCTGTAATGACCCACAAAAGCAAAAGTCACTCGATGAAGACTCTATCCAACCATATTCCTGTTGCGATTCCCGAAGCGGCGTATATTCGCATGTAGATTCGCGAAGCGGCCGCTGGATATTCGCACGTAGATTCGCGAGTTGCCTTGGACGTCAGATGTACCAGTCGTGGAAGGCATACTGTCAGCCTTCTCGCATAGAAAAGCAGGTGAGAACAAGTCTCTGTGTGCCAGGCCTTCTGCTGCTCTCGATGCCGAAGTCGAAGTCGAAGCAGCAGGATTGAGTGGTTCCTTTGAAGGTGACTAGCAACAGCTCCGACGCACACGCAAGTACACACACCCGGAGACCTACGAGGGCCTTCCCGAGATGCAGAATCGAGGTCAGATGTAAAGCACTGACTACTCACAGCGATGCGGGAAACCGGAAATTCCAGAAAGTTCCCCACCTACGAGGAACCCACAGAACATGCCAAAGAAGCCATAGGTCTTATCCCATTCGTCCCGCTGCATGTTTATGGCGACATTCGTGAAGGTCCCTGATTGACTTGTGATGCTCCCCCAACTGCAGCACGGCACAGCTCTCGCCACAGAGTTGACTGCTGAATAAATATGCAACATAGTAGCGATAATCAAATCATTCCTCCCAGCTCGACTGGATTTCGAAACGTTAAGTTATGGTACAATAAGTTACGCAGGCACGGCTAACTCCTATCCGAGGCCAGTACCTCGAAGTGCGGTGGTCCCGCGGCTGAGGTGCGCACTGCTGGTTCAGGACGAAAACACTGAAATGCGATTCGCTTGGGCAAAGGTGGAAGCAAGGGCGCGTGGCGTCCGTCTGTGCAATACCCTTTCTGAAACCCCGAATAACCAGCGCCGTTGAGGAAGCCGGCGTTGAAAGTCAAAAGGAACGCCGCTATGTACACAACAGCCTCACCCCACCATATCCTCCAGGGTATGAATTTGGCTGCTTCGACAACAGCTGGCGCCCGCTGACCAAATGAACCTCTTCGCGCGTCCAATGAAACCTCTTGTGAAGCGGCATTTGAAGCGGGCAGGTCAGGATTCTTAGGCGGCGTTCCCAGGAAGACCGCTGGCTTGCTAACAAATGCCGAAGCATCGCTTTTACTCGTGGGCGTCAGCTGTATATTGCTGTCTATTGCTCGAGTAGCCCATGCGTTATCTTCGGGTCGCTGGCTTGCGCTTGGGGTGCATGGCAAAGATGCCAGGTGCCAGCTGTCTTCAGAGGCCGTATTCAGCGTGCCTGTATAAAACATTTCGCAAAAGTCGAAAGAACTGTTGGTACAAGACAGCTTATGAAGAAACTAAGGTCCTGACGAGGAAAAAATATGGACGGTAGCGCACTATCCGTATTTCACAAACAATAATGTACAGCTTCGTGAATCAACACAGGACAATGCCAGCCTCCTGCCACATGTGAGCTGAGTCCACAAAGAGCAGAGCCCGCAGTGTACCTGGGTGGACTGGAAGCAGTGTAACGGCGTGTTTCTCGAGAGCTGCACGCTCCAGATCTCTTGAAACTCTAGATATGATTTCATCTTGACTCTTGAGGTTGTTTGCGCTTTCGCTCATTTCCAAGAAGCACTCGACTGCCCCATGCCAAGCAAACCTTTATAGCGTTACTTTTGCTGTAACCATAAAATCAAAAATGTTAGTGCAAGACTTGGGACCACCGGTGTCACACGACAGTGTCACGCGTGAGACGCGACGGGCAAAAAAAAAAAAAAAAAAAAAAAAAAAAAAAAGAGACACCCTTGGACGGGGTGTGGGGCTTTGTGAGTCCCCTTGACTCTTACTTCTTTTTTCCTTAGTCTGGTTCGCGACGGGCATGGGCATTAGATTAATATGAAATATCTTAGATTATTAGCATCAAAAATCAAATGCATCATCATCATCATCATCACCCCACGCGACGCGACGGCCCACACCAGCGCCAGCGCCAGCGCCTAGCGCGCCAGCGCCATCGCTATCGCCAGCGCCAGCGCCAGTGACAAGGCGAAGGGTATGACCGAACCCAACGAAAACATTGAACGCGTGCGCTCTCCTCTGCAGACGAGAGTCAGCATAAAGATAATCTAACGATCATAATTGTGGATAAACATGGTCCCCGGCTACCCCTGAATCTGCACAATACCGATCATTCGTATACATTCGATTGTGCTGACTCTGCGGAGACCATTGTCAATGTTCGTCTATTGTCCGGTTCTGTCATATCCGATATCATATCAGGTTTGAAACCTGCAAGATTAGAAAGAGGCTCCCACGTGTTATACTTGTCAGCATAACCTAACCACTTGATAAAGAACTCGGGGTGTTTTTTGCGCCATCCTTATTCGTCACGAATCTTTCATTAACAACATGGTCAACGATGAAGAATTCATCGGACATCTGCGTGTGCTCGAGTTCGACGCGAACTTCGTTCGGTGTTCGCCGCTTCACATCCCCGGTCCCTCTAGGTTTCAAAGCAGGAAGTGCAGCGCGCTTGGCCTTAGAAAGGTGTTGGCAGCACGCTTTCTAATTGCGGAGGACACCATTATCAAAACAGATGTGACAGACGGAGGCGCTTACCCCTTACTGCGGAAAGACGAAGTTCTAGAAGACAATCGAATTATGTAGGCCTCGGTATTGAAAGTATCTTCGTCGCAGAGTTCACCAGAAATTTGAAAATTCTAGCTAAGCGGTATCTCGCCTTTTGAAGGATGTGGCCTGTTGTATGATGTGGCTCTGAATTGAAGGCTGAAGCACATAGGTATGTAAGGTAATGGTTTTACAGCGCACTAGGTCAATGCTCGTGGCCAAAGCGTAGGTCCCGGCAGATCGATAGCATACTAAATCTGGAATCAAGGTTGGCAAGTCGTCTGAATTCCGATCTGAATTCCGATCTGAATGTCGAAATCTGAACGTAATTGTCTGAATAACCTGAATATGTCTGAATATGAGTGGCGTATTCATCTAAGAGGCCATTCCCGCCTCGATGCGATGAATTGGACGCACCCAAGGGCACCCCAACATGCTAGGATGCCATTATGACCCATAGCCGATCGTTTGGGACTTACCACGGCCTCTGGTCACACTTTGGAGACCTCTGGAGATCTCCGAGGCTCTGCAGCTGACCTGGTATTCATCTAAGAGGCCATTCCCGCCTCGATGCGATGAATTGGACGCACCCAAGAGCACCCCAACATGTTAGGATGTCCTCATGATCCATATACGATCACTATATACATATACATAGACGAACTGGAATTACATGCAGACAGGACACAAAGCATAGGGCTGTACAAGACCATATTGCACCTTGCATTGAAATTTTCTCATTAAGAGCCCCTCAGCAAGCCACAACAAACAATCCCCACTCACAAAACAAAAGCATCAAGAAACCACAAGCCACAACACGTAGCCTGAAAACAAGTTCGGGTATGAGTGAACAGGCGGACTTCATTGAAGAAGAGCACGAGGGAGAGGAGCTTGAGGAAGAAGATCCGGCATTCGAGTTTTCAGTAGTAGACACCATTGCAAGGCTAGGTAGAGAATGGGATGCCATGTCCCATGCCCTGGTCGAGCATGAGCCAGACGGAGACGTCCGCGATACCTGGGCTTTGGCTTATGCCCGGGCAAGACTGGCTTACCCTGAATACCCCTTAGACGAGGCTGGGCGCCCTCTGAGGATTGGGAGCCATGCCCGTACCCGTCGTAGAATCAGGAAGTACGACAAGTACGGGCTGCCCCTCTGTTGCATCACTTGCAGGTGCAATGGTGCTAATTGGCGCCAGAATACCGACACTGAATCCGAGGGATCAGTATGAGGAACAATGATAGAAAAATGATTGAAGTCAAAAAATTTCTTGTAAATTTTATTATTCTTCAAGTATCACTTGCAATCATAAACATCTGTGCTATAGCTTCACACCCATCAATTCAGCAATTAGAGGTAACCTGGGAAACTGCCCCGAGACAAGACTTGCCGACAACCCACGTTACATGCAATAAGAGTATCACACTGCTGAATAGACCACGCTTTTCACAACTGTTCCACAATGCACAGAGCACAAAACTAGGTCAGCCCGAGCAGAGAGCAGAAAGCACAAAGCATCAGCAAATGGAGTACGGAACGCAGTTTAATAAGCATAGGCAGTTGGAATATAAAGCAGATGTTAGAGAGCATAGAACAAGTGAAGTTCAAACACGGAGTCCATTATGGGAAACACAGAAAGCAAGTAAACCGACCATGAAAATCAGAGCACGGGACAATGAGGATGTGGAGTCAGATCCAAAGACACATGCTAGGGAGCAGTCAACCTCGAATGCCCGAACACAAGGCATGGAGCACGTGATGCAAAACAATGACAAACCGAGCAGATATTACAAATCACAAAGCATTGGTGGCCCGAACACAAACCACATAATTTGTTTCATTGAAATAGCAAACAAAGCACAAAGGGGACTAAAAGGAATGTCTGTAACAAAACTGCAGGAGAAGGTGACGGAGGAGTTTGTGGCCCCCGTTGATGGTGCAGAGGCCCAGGTGTGGATGTCACCGATGTCTGACACACCGCTGTTAGTAACTCCCGAGGAAACTGAAACAGACACAGAAGAAGAAGTCTATCTCACACCGCAACACAACCCATCCCATGTAACTTATGACTTAGTCAGCCCGGAGCACTCAATAGATCATGACAATGAAGAAGAAGAATCGAGTACCCCCGAGCACAATCCGGTCAAAATTACCTATGATCTAGTGAGCCCTGACCACGAACCAGACAGCCAGGAAGAAGGGGGGATGTCGCCATGGTAATTTCAAAAAGATTTAATAGTAACATAGCAAAGAAAAGGAAGCAGCCAACCCTTCATGAAAACAACAACTTGTTGATGATATTATCTGAAGGAGGGAAGGGGAAGATGGGATCAGGGATGCACCTGCTGATGAAAATTGTGTGGTTACTAATCATGTCAGTTAAAGCGGGGCAAGGTTTAAGTAAATTGGAGGCCACAAATATGACAATTACAAACATTAGTATGATCAAACCATATGAGGATTGTTTATGGCAGGGGGCAGGCAAAGGACCGCTACAGGAGGACCCCATGTCGGACGAGGATGAGGAGGCTGAGGTACGTTTTGACACAATTAAGTGCGGGCCACCTAGAAGGCCTCATAATGCAACATCCCTTGCCAATCACAGGCAAGCTGTTTACTTCATGCAAAAGGTCATAAAGAATGATTGGGGTGTAGGGGGTTACACTGTCACACACTTGAGGATTGCACAAGAGAGTACGTCACCAGAAGTGTATTTAAACAGAAGCACAATTGTGACTCACAACCAATTGACAGAGGAGAGGCTGGTAACAGACCATGAGCTCACAAACAATGGGTGTGACCAACAGGAGGGGCAGAAGGGTGGAGGAATGTACACAGCACTGGCAGGGGATGAGGTGGATAGGGAAGCAATCAATGAGACTGCAGCCAAAATCCGGAATGGGGAGCTCACCAATGCAGTCCAGTTGGATGAGGAGGAAGAAGAGGATGAGCAATTCAAGGGCCAGTTCAGATTCCTGAAGCTGACAGGAAGGAAATATGCAAATATCACCAGAAAGGAAGTGAAGCAGGTCAGGACAGTGGTAGCCGCTGCAATCTCAAAGGCGGGGGGAAATCCAGCTCTGGTGACAGCAACAGCACTGACCTTCGGAGGAGGAAAGCAACCTTTCGTCCTGATTGGAAATGTAGACAGTGAGCACACCCAGGTGATGTTTGACCTCATTCAGATTAAAACAGCGAGCGGAACAGACTGGACAGTCAGGGTGCACAATGTCGGTGACCTCTATTGGGAGGCCCGATGGGCCTGGAAGCCATCGAACAAGCAGGGGAACAGGATGCCGATGAAGGCAAAGGATGTTGCCAACTACCTCCTGAAGCACCCCATGACTGCCGAGCTAGTGGAGGACATCAAATACACTCATGACCGCATCCACCCTATCTCAAACAACCATCGAAAGGTAAGAACACATGCCACCTATCAAGCCCGAAATGTGAATACAAGGAATTCAATGAAACACGCACCGAGCACAATTCAGCCCACCACAAAGCAACAGGTTGTGTTACATAACTTTACAAGTCTAACAAGAACCACTACAAAACTATTGGAGGATAACAGACCGTGGGACATGGGAAACACACGACAGGTGCTGTTTCTGAAGATGAAGAAGGGGGAGGATGGTGAGCCGCTGCAGAAGGGTGGTGATGACTATCTTGTTGATGGGAAGGAACCCCCGGAAATCATGGATTTCCCCACCGAGATGCAGGTTCTAGTACAGGGCCAGGAAAGGGGGAGGTTGGTGCTCTCTTACTTCCAGGGCTTTGAGTACTGCAGCTCGGTCACTCACGGAGAAGACAGGATTGCCAGGCTCAACCACATCAAGTGCATGTGTTACAATGAGAGGATGCTTCAGGGGGGAGAAGCGGGCCTCACCCCTGAACAGAAGGGAAAAGGGGAGAAGCGGGACAGAGGTACCCCTGGCTCAGTCGGAGGAACTAAGAAGAAGCTGAACAAATCCTTCAACACCGTTAGTGGCTAAGTTAAGTCTGCAGGAGACTAGCTCACCTGATTCTCAGCAACTATCTAGGATGAGCAGACAGCTGCAAGCAGTTCATACAAACATAGAAAGCAGAACTTTAAAAACAAAACACCTGTACACTTGCCCCGTTGGAGCACCGTGGCCTAGCACGGTGTCCGCCTTGCCAACGGGGGATCGCCCAGAAAACCCCGGGTCTTGTGTAAAATATATAAAATACTGTTGCAGCAAGCTGACTATGACAATAGCACTAACCATCTGCGGGCCAATTCCCCAAAGTAACAGGCTGGGCATTAATGCAGGAACACATAATTGCTAAAATGGTCACGAAGACAAACTCAGCAACAGACAAGATGAGCACTCCAATTGAAGGTATGTTAATCACCACCCTTCACATCATGGCCCGCTATGTATCCCTTCAAAGAAAACGGATGAGAGAGGAACTCACTGCATCACAAGGGCCGCTCATCCTCCTTTGGCACGTGGCATCCTGCCTAGCACACAACAAAGCAAAATTGACAAAAAACAACAACCCTGGACCCAGAACTTGGATCAAATGGGCACACATTAAAACCAAAACAAGACTACAGTATAAGACGAAACCTTATCAAAATGCCCGATACAAGGTAGTGAAGGATGCAGTAGGAAGAACTTTCACAACACAAAGGAGGGGCAGACGGTCCAAACATGACTATAACACACCTTTGCATATACCTGCAAGGAAAAAGCTAATGAGAACACTAGCAGGAAGGAATCAACACCCAAACACCCACACAGACGCAAACAGACCCAACAACCATGGACAAAAGGGGAATCCCGGTCAACTGGAATCAAGCACAACAACATCACCCATTAAAATGGTAGATGCCATACACACCGGAAGCAATATGACTCAAGTGCCATTTACCAGGAAAGAGGTCATGAGGGGAAAAGGGGGGCAGCCCGCGGGGTCATCAACCCTAAACAATAACAGTCTTGAAGCAGAAACAGGACACAACGGGGAAGGGATTGATTCTGAACAGCTAGATGAGGCCCTCAGGCTACAGGACAAAAGCTCGATCCCCCCCATAGGCTATGATGAACTCCTTTCAAAACTGGAAACTGGAGAACCAAGCTTCGTACACCTCATCAGGAAAGCATTGGGCAAACATCTGAGGACCCACTTCGGGGTGAGCAACGGTGAACACTGGAAACTCATAACCCTCCGAATTACAAATGAACAACACATAGAAGCCTATATCTATGACTCACTTGGAGTAATGACAACAACCGAAACACAAAGCAAACTTGAAGGGGCACTCTCATCTTGGTTGAAAATTCATCACAAAACCATAAACGGGAGAAGTTGGAATGTAGAGGTATCAACGTACAGACAGCAACTGGATAATCACACATGTGGGATCTGGGTTATCAGAACAGCGGAGAAATGGAGGCAATGGTGTGACAGGAGCGAGCACTTACCATTCTTCACCTATCTAAAGGAAGGGAGCATTGAAGGGGAGCACCACAACTCGGAGGCTACATTACACATTCAGGACCTACAAGAAGTAATTCAAGACAGGATCACCCAGCCCAAGGATGAAAGAGGGAACACCAACAATGACATTACAAAATACAACCCTGTATACAGCAGGAAAGGAGTCATTTCCATAGCCAACATTGAGACACTGTGCTTCAAGCTGAAACTAGACTTCACTTGCACCAACAACAAGCACACCTTTTATGAAATGATAAACGGAAGCCAACAGGAATACAACAATGACATAAACAAACTTCCTCAGACAAAACACCACACCTATATCCTTCATCAAAGTCAGGAATGGACATTGGCAATACACCTGAAACATAAGAACACTGT
The DNA here is from genome assembly GCA_001247695.2 of Cymbomonas tetramitiformis. NCBI lineage: Eukaryota > Viridiplantae > Chlorophyta > Pyramimonadophyceae > Pyramimonadales > Pyramimonadaceae > Cymbomonas > Cymbomonas tetramitiformis. The sequence continues at coordinate 19,609 of LGRX02012423.1, forward strand.
CCTCTTAATCAAACCCTTCACAAAAATGGGAAAAGAAGGTCATGACAACAAGACACCAGTATACAAACACTTAGGTCTCAGATGTGAGATCGATGCCCAAAACAAAGGCCTTCTGGTCTTCCACACAGCAGTCAAAATTCAGGAAATCCTCCAAAATCTCAGATACGCAGGAGAGCACCAGCTAGAAAGAGACATCATAAACAGCATGATCACTTCTAACATCAAGTATCACCATGGCTTCGGGAAATTCACCAGAAATGAGAAGCTAAACAACAGGGGAGCGGTAGCCATAATCAGGGAGCAACTCAGATATGGGAATATAACCCCTGAGGAAATAGCGCAAAATAGAGAATTCCGGGGAAAACAAGTGGTGGTTGAAGGCATTAGAACAGGGAAAGCAATGGCTTCCAATGCCCAGGGAAAAAGAAACACCCCTAAAACCACGGGCCTGAGGTACCAGGCAGGGAAAAAACTGAGGAGGAAGGTTCAAAATTGTGAGCGGACGGAAAACATCTTTTTCCACAAAAACCTATACGGAGTGGATGGAAGATGCATCAAGCAAAAGGCTAAGCACTCACGGAATGAGGCGGAAAACATACGGCTGCAGGAACTACAGAGAGCCCAAGGGAGAAAGGAACACATTATAGTAATGGGAATGAATATGAGAGGCCTGAGACACACAAAGGAGGACCAGGATAGTATGATTAAGCTAGAGACCATCTGTAACCTAGTGCTGGACAGAAAAGCACACATCATATGTGTCTCTGAGACCAAGATCTCAAACACAAGTATGCCAATGGTTAAGACATTGATGCTCCAGAAAGGTTTAAACTTTAGAATTTCACACACGGATGAAAAGGCTAGTATAGGGTCCCTCATAGTATGGAACCCCAAAGATATACCGCTGACACCCAATGCAACCTATGTGGACGGGGTACAAAAAAGGTCAGTCATGATTCGGTTTACAGGCACAAAGGGTTTCTCATTTTCGGTGGCAAGCGGGTACATGAACGATGCCAGCCTCAAAGAGGAACAAGAGGACTTCTATAAAACCCTTAAGGATTGGGCAGCCAAGTCAGGAGACAACAGAAACAAGGCCCACATAGAAATAGGAGACAAGAATTGCACACTGACCCAAAGCCAAAGGATAACAAAAGGTCAGCAGATGTCATACAAAGATCACCAGACTAAGAACAAACACCTCTTAAGTTACTTCAATGATGACAGGACAACATTAACAGAACTTATCACACATATGCATCCAGAATGTAATGAGATATTCACAAGGGTTGTGAACAACAGTTCAAAAGCAAAACTCACTCATATAATGGCAAACAAAGGAATGGAAGATAGAACAGCGGCTGCTGGTTGGCTTGAAATGAACCCATACATAGTTTCAGACCACGGTATAGTTTGGGCTCAGATTGACATCAGAGGAGAGCAGATACACCCTGAAAAACAGAAACATACTCCTACGGAGGAACCGCGCCTGAGCGGAGCAAATGACACTACACATGACAAGTACCCTGGTTTCCCAGTAAGACTGGAGCACACAGAGACGGTAGGAGGTTTTAAAAAGCTTACAAAGGCTGCGGTAGCCAGAATCTTGGAGAAAAATGGATACACCATAAAGCATTTAGCAAATGCAAGCATTGAACAAAACAATGCAGCACAAGTAATAAACACCGTCTTAGGAGACACCACAGACTACAATATGAAAAAGGAGGATATCCACGGAGACAACCTAAAGGAAGACTCAAGCACATGGAAGGGAAAGCTGACGAGCACAAAAGGTAGCATAAAGTGGCACAACAAGACCAAAGAATGGTGGATACACATGGACTCACCTTGGAACTCCGCACACATCCGTTCTAGGGGCATTGGCATGCCAGAGGGAGTGACACAGCATGGTTACACAAAAATTGGTAATCTTTGGAGCTTGAAATTCCCAATCAAGTATGGGAAAAAAGATGTTCTGAAATACCTCAAAACACACTTTCATTTGGGAAACACCGAAGTCTTAAAACTCGAAGGACCTAAGGAGCATGGAGAAGGGCACATATGGGACATCTGCATGCACCAGAGCCTGCAAGCAGAGCATTGGAGTCATTGCGGCAAACCCCTAGCAGCCCTTGACAAAACCAATGCATACAACTTCAAATATGCCACTGGGTGGAAAGCCTATACAGAAAGACTACAAAAGCTAGTAAACAAAAAGCAAGAATTGGAGGGCAGTAAGGAGAATATGGATAACTGTAGTCCCCATAAAGAAGATACGGACCACACTTGGGACTTCATCCATGAATCAGCAAACAAAGCGGCGTGTGCTGCATTTGGAACGAGGGGGAAAAAGATGCACAAAAGGCCGGTCCCATCAGCCACATCAAACTATCTATACAAATGGCTTCAGTCATTGAGGAAAGCACACCGAATGCTGGGAGCGATAGAAAAGGAGAAGGACTTGGAAGCAACAGAATGCCTCGTCAGCACCATACCTTGTGACAGTCTTTGTAGGAAGCCACAAGAAACGGCTGAGGCATGGAGTATCAGACTTGAGGCGAGCCTGCCAACAGTTACAAAAGCATTCCAAGAGAGCAGAATCAAGGACATAAGATACTGGAAGCTCCGGGAGAAGGAAGAGATGCAACATTTGTTTGCAAAGAAAGTTTCAGCCTTCTTGGACAGAGCTTTAGGAAACAAAAAAGGGACGGAAAAGGGTGCAGCTCCAGAATATGACGACAAAGGTGAGGTATCGCTAACAGCAAATGGAAGGAAGCAAGCCATTTTAAAAGAATACAAAGAAAATAAACTCTTCTCCACAAGACCCGAAGCACCCAAGCACCTACCCCCATGGTTGAGATCGATCTTAGAGAACAGCCCCAAACTACCTCAGCATGTCACCGAGCAGCTAGCAGAACCTATACTCATGAAGGAGTTGGAGGCAGTCTATGGATCATGTGGAGTATCCACAGCCCCAGGCCCATCGGGAATGCATTATGCACAATGGATACAGGGACCCCAAAACCTCCAGGAACTAATACTTGAAATGTTTAACAACATTCTGAGGACAGGCTCTTTTCCAAGATTAGCAAAAGCGGGCTTCATTCAACCAATCCCCAAAGATCCAAGCAAACCGTGTACTTCAGATAATTCCAGACCACTCGCCATGCTGGAAACAGGCATGAAGTTGTTCAATTCCATCATTGCAAATAGAATAAAGAAGGCTTTATCCAAACATCCGGTCTTTTTTCCAATCCAAGAAGCCTTCTTACCCAATAAAAACATTGAGGATTCGTTGCAAGTCCTAAATGAAGTTATTTCCGATGCTAACAGATTCGACAAAGAACTGCATGTTGTCTACCTGGACCTTAAACAAGCTTTTGACCGAGCAGAATTTTGGATGAGCAAACTAGCACTGGAGAAAATAGGATTGCCCGAAAACATCATTACAATCATCTCGGACATCACATCCGAAGCATCCCGATCAGTCCTCACATCTGAAGGCATGACAGATGAATGGATGCTCGAATGCGGGGTGCCCCAAGGAGAAGTCCTAAGTCCCCTCAGGTTTGTGGCAATTATGGACATATTGGCCATCTGGCTGGCAGAAAGGGCTAACGGGAAGAACCCCAAGAAACAGACCTACGGGTATGCCCTGGAGAAACCGAGAGATGCTACCAGAAACCCGGGAGCTACATCACCCCAGAAGAACAGGAAATGGCTGAACATGAATTCACCGCCTAACATCTTTGCCAGATTCTTCTGTGATGACATCATCCTGATAGGGAAATCAAAAGAGGAAGTACATGACATGCTCGGGGTGATCAATGAGTTCATGAGGTTCATAGGGATTCCCATTAATGCCAAAAAATCTAAGTACTCCCACAGGAAACCTGCAAGACAGAGGGGCAAAGCATATGACGGGCATATTGAGTTGGAAAAGAAACTCATGTCCGGAGGCATGCTGAAAATCGAAGACGGAGAGGAAGGGCCCAACACATGGTCCGAATGGCTTCCGCCCAAGACCCCTGCCTATCTTGAATATAGCAACAGAACTGAGGCAAACCGATACTTAGGGGTTTGGTTTGCGCTGGATGGCGGATGGGAACACCAAAAACAGATACTCATGGATAAGCTCACCCAAAGCCTGCTGTCAGTTCAAACACAAACCTTAAACTTGAACCAGCTTCGTTACATAATCAATGCGGTTGTTGTACCAAGAATGGCATATCCCTTAAAAGTTACATCGACCATTAGCACGGAAACAAACAATGTAGCAAAAGAAATTGATGGCACAATAGCAAACTTTGTCTTGAGATACTTAAATTGTCCCATAGACACAAACCATCAATTAGTCTGGACACCGGCCGCACTAGGAGGACTGGGGATTGACAATGTAACAGACATTGCCCATGCTACATGCATCTCGGAAACCTTAATCACACTATGCAATACAACAGAATACGAATATTGGAGTGACCAGATCATAAAGGGAACACACGGCACACCGAATGCACACCTGTACAGAGACAACAGCAGCACATGGAGCAGAATGGCAAGTTATGTTATGGAAAGAGAAGCGAGGGAACTAAAAATTCAGGGCTCTCCTTTATCCCACCACCTCCCTTTCAAAAAAGCCACAGATAAAGGTGGGAACTGGTTCAAACGGGTGAGCTACATATTGTCAAAATATGGATACTCTATAGACACAAAGCATTCAACCCTACAGGATTACGAGGAACTACAGACCTTTCTTTATTCGTCACTCCCGAAGCCTGTGTATGAGAAGATAAGTATGCTAGTTGCAACTCGGAATCTTAGATACATGGGTTCCTTTCTTCAGTCTTGCGGAGGGCTTATGCTTAGCTGGGAAGAATTAAGGGCAAAGCATAGCCTACAAGGAACAGAACCCCCATCATGGTTTTTAGCCCTCCAGACAGAGGTTATATGTGATGCGTCAGGGGCATCACCCTGTAGCGACACGAGCACAAGGGCGGCGCCCCCTGCCTGCGTGTGGCGAAGCGTCCCATCGCTGGGCGCCATCTCGCCCGGAGCGTCGGCCACACAGGCCTCAGCAGCGACCCTCACGTGGGTGCTGCGCTCCGCGCTCGTCGCCGGGGCACGCGTGTGCGGTGTGACGCTCCCAGGCCCGCTCATCTCCTCTCCGAAGAGCCTCGATGGCGCCCGGTCGCCGTGCACACGCTGCGCGCCACCCCTAGGCACCATGAGTATGGCGTGCCTGGTGGGGCAGCTGCGCGTCACGCGGCCCGAGACAGCGGCCATCTATCCGGCTGCCTCGTGGCGGTACGCTCGGCGCGCTCGCGGTGGTCATCGTGTGCCACCCGCGGCGCGCTCTCTTCCCCCCCAAAAGAAAAGCGGTCCACGCCTGGACGCTTTCTCATGGCGCCGTGGGGAAGGGCGCGGGCGAGCACCTCTCGTGCTCACCCTGTAGCGACACGAGCACAAGGGCGGCGTCCCTTGTCTGCGTGTGGCGAAGCGTCCCATCGCTGGGCGCCATCTCGCCCGGAGCGTCGGCCACACAGGCCTCAGCAGCGACCCTCACGTGGGTGCTGCGCTCCGCGCTCGTCGCCGGGGCACGCGTGTGCGGTGTGACGCTCCCAGGCCCGCTCATCTCCTCTCCGAAGAGCCTCGATGGCGCCCGGTCGCCGTGCACACGCTGCGCGCCACCCCTAGGCACCATGAGTATGGCGTGCCTGGTGGGGCAGCTGCGCGTCACGCGGCCCGAGACAGCGGCCATCTATCCGGCTGCCTCGTGGCGGTGCGCTCGGCGCGCTCGCGGTGGTCATCGTGTGCCACCCGCGGCGCGCTCTCTTCCCCCCCAAAAGAAAAGCGGTCCACGCCTGGACGCTTTCTCTGGCGCCGTGGGGAAGGGCGCGGGCGAGCACCTCTCGTGCTCACCCTGTAGCGACACGAGCACAAGGGCGGCGCCCCTTGTCTGCGTGTGGCGAAGCGTCCCATCGCTGGGCGCCATCTCGCCCGGAGCGTCGGCCACACAGGCCTCAGCAGCGACCCTCACGTGGGTGCTGCGCTCCGCGCTCGTCGCCGGGGCACGCGTGTGCGGTGTGACGCTCCCAGGCCCGCTCATCTCCTCTCCGAAGAGCCTCGATGGCGCCCGGTCGCCGTGCACACGCTGCGCGCCACCCCTAGGCACCATGAGTATGGCGTGCCTGGTGGGGCAGCTGCGCGTCACGCGGCCCGAGACAGCGGCCATCTATCCGGCTGCCTCGTGGCGGTACGCTCGGCGCGCTCGCGGTGGTCATCGTGTGCCACCCGCGGCGCGCTCTCTTCCCCCCCAAAAGAAAAGCGGTCCACGCTTGGACGCTTTCTTTCGGATCCAAGGGAAGGGCGTGGGCACTCGTGATGCCCACTCGATATGCCTCGCATGCCCCCTCGTAGGGCTTGAACACCACGATGCGACCTCCTGATCTCCCGCCTCGGATGCTACGTGAACCCCCACGATTACCTCGCCTCGTAGGTGCTGAGCCTCGCATGCCCCGGGCACCACGCTTCCTACTCGCCTCCCGCGATCGCTGCATATGCCTCCGCTTCTTGGCGCGCCGCCGAGAAGGGTGCGCTTCCCGCTCCCCGGCGACACCACTAGGTGGCCGTATGCGCTCCAGTGGCTGAGTCTCGGGTGTCTGTCGCGCGCGCTGCCCAAGCTTTACGTCGGTGGTACCACTGTGTGGCAGCCGCGCACACTCTGTGGGCGGCGCCTTCGCTGTGCCGGTGTGTGGCATTCGCGCGTGCTCTCTGGTTGGTGGCAGCCGCGCACATTCTCTGGACGGCGTCTTAGTCATGCTCCGCTCTGCACTGTATGCTGATGACGCTGGAAGCTGTACGCTAGCCCACAACGAGATGTGTGGTTGACCGTTTAGTCTGTGCAATTTGTTTCGGGAAATCAACGCATACGAAATACTATTTTTGCTAACGCTTCCCTCATCCGTTGCCCAGGCTCTCTTGCAACGCGAGCGCGCGAATGAGGGAAGAAACGCCTAGCGGAAACGTGGACGCGGTTGACATCCGCGTTTCCGCTAGAGGTGAAATTGCACTTCCAAACGGTCAGTATGTGTTTATCATGTTTATATGATATGCGTGATATGTTCATGATGTTCAGGATGCGTCCCTGTTGGGCGTGAGTCGAGCTGGCTGGCTCGAATCGCGCCCATTACCCCCCCTCACAAGAACCGTCCAGCATCCTAGATTCCGAACGGATCTTGCTTCCAACCCTTTCTAATTTAAGCAGAATTGCCTGCACACTCGGCATCGTGGTCAGGAACTCGTAGAATTACGTATCTGACAATTCGATGAAAGCCACGTACCTGGTTCACTGAAAGCCCCGTATCTGGTTCAACGAAAGCCCCGTAATCTCGTTTGCGCATAAAAAGTTGTTCCTAACACGTATTACGTAGAATGTATATGGAAAGTTATGTTGTGTTAATGCCCTGTGTGATAAATGTGATAAATGCCCCGGTTTTGACCGTAGCTTAGGAGATGTGGAAGCGTGGTACGTTTTTTTTCTACTCTGAAGAAGCGAAAGATTTGATATCGAAAAAAACCGCAAGAGTTTCACACACAACTGTACAAGGGAGTGGAAAGCAAGGGCAACGCACCTTTCATTTTTGATGGAGAATCTTTTACCGTGCCCTCTTTCTCGAATAGAGGACAATAGAAGGCATACCATCAGTGTGTTCAATAGTACAACGACACCCGCCATTGTCGCAAGAAAGGCACACCCTGCTGTACTTTTTCGGAGGCTTCCTCATGTTTGCAATAACCAAGTCAACAGGTGGGGTGGGGGGAAAATAGTACAAACGGTGATACTAGACGCATGTGCGTGTGACATATAATCTAGTCCCCAGAAATGGACAGAATTTCTATTCCCCATTTAGCACTTTTCTATTCCTCGAAAACCTTTTTCCCCTGTTCCGGCTCCGAGACCCTTCCGGGTATATCTAGCTTAGGGTTTATTATCTTGAGAGAGTTTATCTATATTGGTTCACCGACTGTCTGATATCTTGAACCGGGATATTCCAGTATGACATGTACATGGGAAACGTCATGCACGGGCGTACCGCCGCACACGAAATGGATGAAACAAAAAATACCGCGCAACGCATGCAACAAGAAACTCGTAGGCGAGCGTTGAGCATGGAGTCGGTCGGAGATGGAGGTGATGGACAAGAGTAGCGGCGAAAGGGCTTGACCGGTTTCGAAGGTCATCATGCGGTCGAGCACCGATCCTGCGCGTTTAAGCGATACATATGCATACACATCTAAGGTCGAAGAAAGCTTATGATTAACGAGTTTTACGGCGGTCACAACGCAACCACACTCCCCTAGGGCACCGTCACAACAAGCATGAGGCGCTGCCCATTCCCGCCACTCCGATATATATATATTTTTTTGTGCCCACCTACCAAGAATTGCTCCCACCCGCCTATGCCAAAAGTCTCTCATTTCATGTGCGCCGCACGATGCGAAACGTTTATTGGTTTTGTTGACTGTCAACCAATTTTCTTGCATATTCGGACTGGAAGGGCATCTTCTCTGTGCATACAACCCGAATTACTCGCTGCCGTGCCACAAGGTTTTCTCCTCCAGCCGGACTGACGTTTTTGGGCATTTTCCGGACTGTGGCACTTTTCAGTGAGGCACATCCATCCGGGGCAGTTAAATTTTAATGATAGGCCATGCACAGTTGGTGCTATTGATTGGCATGGGCAGGGAAGACTACGAACCAACAAAAGTAGGCATTGCACTACCTCCCCTAAAATCAAGAGACGAGATATGGCACAGCCTCTCATATACTACTCATCGCCAAAAGTCAGCAAAAGCAGACGATTAAAGAAGCAGGACCCCACATAAAGGCGGCATAGGAAATCACACCGTGTGACATGATGCACACCGACCGAGGTCAGCCCATTGGACACGTGCTCAAATGCTCCACTGTGAACTCCACTTGTCAAACAGGAATATTTAAGAATATTTGGCGATTTTGAAGGGCGTGTGAAGGAAGCCTATGAACTGATTCTAAAAAGAAGCACCGATGCATGGTTTGCGCAGAAGCACTTCCAAATGATTATCACCATTTTGATCGTTTCTGGTACACAAACCAAATCCCAAAATTGCAACACGATTTCAACACCCGTCGTCTGAACGAGGCATTCTTCTACGGCCGATGGACCAAAGAACTTCTGACGCCACCTGACCTTTCTCAGAACGCTTCGACTCACTGCGTACCCAGTGGAATTCGCTTTCTCCCAAGTTCGCCGTCACTACTTTCTTGTCTCTCCTGCCCCCCCCCATACACTTCTCTCTCTCCCCTCCGTCTGTCCACCTGTCGTGCTGCTGTCAACGTGGGTGTCGATCGCCCGACACCCCGCTGCGCCAACGTGGGTGATGTTCGTGTAGGTTGACGAGCCGGGCGTGTTGGCCGCGCGGACGAGCGTGTTCGCCTCTGTTCCTGTAGACTTGCCAACATACTTGCGGCCGCTGTCTTCCTCATCACTTTTTGCTGCCTCAAGCTCATCATCGATTGCCTCTGCAACCTTGGTTCCCTTTGCATACCGAGTTCCGTACCAACCACCGAAACACCACGTGGGCTCAGGCGGCTGTTATCCCCTAGCTTTCGGGCCCGGCTATCAGTTTGTATTGATGCCGCTATCTTCTGCCACCAAGCTGGTTTTGGCAAGTCTAACAAGACAAACCCAACTTCAATACAACTGCCGTCGCTGAACTGTATATTCGGCTCTTTGTGAAATTGCGTGAATCCAGCGTGTTGCAGTCCCATATATAAGCTTTCAGCCGTTCTGGGATTTGTGAAATGAAGTTCCAGCAGTATCTGTCGCATGTTTCGTGGCCAGGCACACTGAAATAGCGCGGGAGTCATAGAAGTCCATTCACTTCCTTCGATGTCAATTTTCAGGATGTCGATCACGCGATCCGTATGCCCTAACATCTGTAAAATCGTAGTGATGTTGTGAACCTGTCCAACTCTGGGGACGACGGTCGAGTCGCGCCCAAGACCATAGTAGTGGTAGTTGACATACTCAGGCTTAACAGCGTCCACTCTGTGCTTTGCGACTGTGGGATCAAAGGTATGGATTTCGCATCCCAGTTGCTCGTGAATACCGACCTCAAAGCTGAACTCTAGGTTAGAGCCGAAGGAGTATAGAATGCACTTGTCTTTCGGGATGTTGGCAGGGTTGCACACCCATTTGCCGCCGTCGCCCATGATGCCGATGCGTGCCTCTTGCTCACACGATATGGACGGCTCCCAGTTCCGTTGAAAGTACGCCTTGCCTTTTATATCATATGAGTGCGATTGACGCGAAAGCTGCACAACATAAGATTCCAACCGTTAAATTCCCTTTGCCTCTAGAAGTTCACAACATCGCTCGGTTAAAAGCGCGTATGATTTGGAAATGCCAGGTCAGGTAAGCCAGCAGAATCGTCAAGATTACCTGCCAATAGTGAGTATTGCGACGCTGTTTCCAAGAAAGTTCTCCCCTTAAGAATCCCAAGCTTTCGCGCAGGACCTGGGTTTTCAGGTTTGTACGATTCTCGCCTGCTAATAAGTTCAAATCATCTGATGGATACGAGCAAGTAGGCGGCGCGACTTTCCAGCCATCAGTACGACCGAAGGCAGGCTCCAAGTGCTTAAAAAAGTCTGTTTCCTCCGTAAAGTTGTGAACCGCGCTGTCCACGTGATTTCTCAAGCAGAGCACTGAAAATGCAATCACGAAAAATTTCGGGCTGAGCTGAAAACCTTGAGCACAGAGAATCATCCGGATTGAGGTGCAGGAGGAGGGGGGAAAGCGCATAATGCTTCGTGGGTAGTATAGTGGCCTGAATGCGCAGGAAGATTATTATGGAGAAATAAACAAATGATCACACCGTATCTTCAAAATGCAAGTTGAATGTGCAATAGGAAGGCATATACAACTCCACGAAAAGATTTCAGAACCGAGAACGAGGAGCCCCAGAGTCGGCACAGCTCGAAACGTTTTGAAAGGGGAACACGAAACAGAAACAGTTATGGGGTATTGAATTTTCAAAAAAATTGGCCCGGAAATCGTTTGGGGTTTTGACCCAAAGCCCCCCCCGCCTTTTTCGGCGCCAGGCTAAAAGCCCCCGCCCCACCTTTGTCGGCGCCGAAGAAATGCCCCCACCCCCCCGCCTTCGCGGGAGCAAAGGCAAGCCCCCCCAAATGTTTTCCAACTTCTTTTTGAAATTCAACACCTATTACAGTGATATTGTCGATCCTGCGGATCGCGCCCGCAAATGGGATGACCCGCGCCCAATCGTCTTGTCCGATCCGCTCCCGCGGTTGGGTAGGGAATGGCGAGAAAAAGAGCGGAAAGTAAGGCGAAGCAACAAGGCACCACTCCAGCGTCGCCTCTCCGCCAACAATCAAACCCCCGCCTCTCCACCCCAACTCCTTTCCACGCCACGAACTCTCAAACTCGAGCCAATAACAATTAATAACCAAATTTCTTATACAAATACTCACAGGAATGATTGTGCCGCATTCAATTCCAGGTATTCTTTTGTTGAGACTTTCTCCATCTTCCTCTTGAGGATGGCATTCCCAAGACTTGCCACACTTTCATATAATGCCTAGCAATCCTTTCATGGCTACTATCCCGCAGTCCTTGTGGGAGGACCAGATTTGAATGTGGTCCTCCCACAAGGACCTATTTTCAGATTATTTAATTGGGCATGCCAACCAAAATTGGAGGTGCGTCCAATGAAAGGTGGTCTATACAGGGTCTATACTTAGTTAGATGATGTCAAGTTTGGCCTGGATCCACCTCATATTCACGGGGGACTAGATATACCGTACTGCCCCCTGTATGACATTCCTCGATGCATGTGACAGATGACTGCATTATTATTCGGCTCGAGACCGCGAGTCATAGCGACAGAGACCGCGAGTCACAGCGATAGTGACTGCGAGCCACGTGTTAGAGTACTCGAGCATCACCGTAGCCGTACTCGTACAGCCTTACACAGCGCACGTAGCATAAGCTACTTAGACTCTCAGACTCTCATATGTTATATCTTTTACAGACATATTATCACCGTTTGAGCCTCACATTTTTGCGTACAGCGATAGTATTAAAACACTGATATACAGAATATTCTACCCTGTATGTGTTTCAAACTATCTATTAGGTTATGTTTTACCACAACGTACCGCTGCAATTTCTGATGGCACTACAAATTTCAAACTAGCCGCCAAACGCGCATCGAACTGGCGGTCAGCAAAATTACTTGAAAATTACCTTTTAAACTTGCACTAACCCTCCGCAGGTCGGGCCGGCGTTAATTTTACCTTGCCCCAACCTTTTATGAGTGGGAATTCACTTACGATTGCCCTCTCGGCTTTTATTTCAACTTCAATGTCAAATCGCGTTCCTTAATTATCGCATGGTCAGCTAAATTTTGGGGGACGCCTTAGTTTTTAGCTTAATTACGACCATTTACCGCGGAAGCGCTGACAAATTTTTCAAAAATTAACAAATCTTAACGAAAATTTACATCTCAACCCCTACGAGAACGACTTGCGCAACATCGTCACCTTCACCGCCACCAACGGTCTGGAAGGTCTACCATGTCCTCGCTCACGCCAACTACAACTCCGGGATCCCAACCACCAACCCAAGAGCGTCAACAACATCATGCTCAACGACGTTTATTTACTTCACGTCAACCTCTTCCGCCATCTCCAACAAACGAAGAAATCTCCATCACGATCAACGTCCTTCTTCAAGACCTCCATGCCATCACCGCCAACGTGGCTGAGCTCGCCACCACCGTCACCTCACTTGGATCAGCATTTCAGCGTTCATCTGCTCAGTCCGACGAGATCCACGAGAATTACGTCACGAAGGAGGAACTCAACGACGTCAACCAACTCAACGAGACCATCTTCAACGACTTAATCAAAGTCCGCGACGAGTGCGTCAACGCCACCTCACTGGCTCGCATTGTTGCGAGTAGAACTACTTCATCTTCGACGCCATCTTCAGTCGTAATTACTTCGGACAAGATGTTCGACACCACCAAGGAATTGGAAACTATTCCAGAGGTAACGCCATTGGAACATCGAGATGGGCGAGAACTTCCTCCAACCAAGATCAAGCACATCATGGACGACAACACCAGCGCCTACAACACCCGCTCCACTACCCCTGATGATACGGCTGTAGATACAAGCGCCGTGAATATATTATCAATATACAATGAAACACTGCAAAGTTGGACAGCAATGCAGGTGAACGGATGAGCGGGTTTGTGAGTGCAGTCTCTGTAAGAGGATCTGCTGAAGCACAACGCTTCCTCACTTTTATACCTACGTCACCCATCATCTTAGATGGTACCGCCATTGGGTTGTGAACCCGAGACGTAGGTTGAACGACCAGCATGGTAGTAACGACTAGTTCGTTCATGCTGCACATGCGAGTTCTGCGCATGCTGAAAGCTAAAGATGGTTCTTGGTTTGTTTCCAAGATGTATCTTTACTTTGCCATCTTCGAGTTCAATCATACGAACTCTCGATGACAGGGATGCCTGATGATATGACATAATCATCTGGCGACATGTACAGTCATCGTCGACCGTACTGACGACTGTCATAAATGTATGACGCGACTCGACCTGTACAGTCATGATCGACCATACTGTCGACTGTCATAATAATATATGACATGACCGACTGTCATAATAATATATGACATGACATGACATGGTATGACAGGTATGACACGTATGACATGTATGACACATATGTCATCGGTCATAACCCTGACAGATCTCCCCTCTTAAGAGAGTTGTGACCTCACAACGGCATACCTTTGTATATGTCTTTGATGTCTTTGTTGTTGTTGCTTCTTGCTGGTACCAGTCTTCTTACACCGATTTGAGGCGTCCCTCATGGTGTTTTTAGGTTATTGGGGGGAACTGAGTCCACTTTAGTCCCTCACCTTACAGTTCTTAGGATGTAGCCCACCTTTCCGGAAATCGTATCGTTGAGTGACGTTCCAAGGTTCAATGAAGAGCGTTTTCGCGATACAATCCTACGCTGGATTACTGATTGATCCACACGTTATCATGTATGTGCTAGACGATTCAAAGCATCCGAAGTCTACGTTACGGATTAGTTGCGCTAGCCGTCGTCGCTTTAGCGAACGATGATCCCACGATTTAACGATTTATAATCGCACGATTCTCGGCCTGATATAGTGCACCCAACCCTTCCTCCCCTCCTTAAGCTACTTTGGAGGATCATAGGTGGCGATGGGGAGCCCGATTTTTGGGGCTTTTTTTTAATACAAACGGAGTGGCCCGCTGCTTAACGGAATTGGACTTATAATCCTCAACCGGTCTGCTCAACTCCTCAATGTTTTTGTCCAGTACGCACGCTTTGACGAACATCTATCGCGATGAGTGAGAATGGATTCGCCACGTACTAATGTGAAATTTATTTAGTTATGTTTGTCAAGCACAACTTAGGATCACAACTCCGTCTACCTCAGTCGATGTCTCCGGTAGCTTCGGATGACTGGCCAAGAATCCGATGACAAACCACGGTTTTAGCAAAGGTAGCATTTAGCAGTTTTTTATTTATCCACAGATATGATATCTCGCATGTGTGCGTATCTGTGCAAGGGTATGATTTTGAACAAGGCTCACTACACCTTTAGCAAGGAAGGATCAATTCCCGCTTCAATGCAACATAATGATAAACATTAAGAGCAAGGTTATATAGATGATCGACATGTATTAGTATATATTACAAGAAGTAAGGGCATAAGGCTTAATATAATGTCTAGCCTTCATAGGCAGCTATAATGTCTGCTGCATTGGTCAGCTCTGTGGCTTTGACCCAGGTGTCATGCTCAGGACCGTAGCCTGCATATCGTACTAAACAGTATTTGACACCTCTAGTGAACTTATCCGAGAGTATATGTGATATCTCAAATAGTGGTTGCCCTTCTTCGGTGATCATCTGTGGCAGAGGCAAAGGTGCTTGGATCGAGTCATTGTACAGCTCTAATCTGGAAACAGGCTGTACCGGATGAATACGGATATCAAGATTTCCGAAATCTAACTCGTATGCACGTCCATGGCTAAGCACTTTGGAAATAGTGAACGGTCCAATATATGGCTGCTTAAAGTGTCTGCCTGCCTTTGTCAAACCAGTCCATTGAATAAACTCGGTCCGTAAAAGAACTTTCTGCCCAACTGCAAACTGCTTAGGCATGTGAGTCTTATTGAATCTGGCTTGGCTAATTTCTGCTGCTCGGGAAATGTTATCTACCGCGTTGGCATGAACAGCCGAGTACTGGTCAAAATGATCTCGAATAGCTCTTTGTATTGGAACAGGAGCTTCTGGCGGAATAGTGATAACCAGGTCATGAGGCGAAAGTGGTTGCGCCATCGAGTCGAGATAAAATGGTGAATAACCAGTTGATGCAGAAACGGTATTGTTAATTGCAAACTCCACCAGAGGCAACTTGTCCTCCCACGAATTGGCTGAAGTATCGTTGCAACAACACCTGAGGATGAAAAAAAATACTACTTAATCAGTTTATAAACCAGAGGATGGTGAAATCATATCATGAATCAACAATTTGAAAAATACCTGAGGATGTCCTCAATGAAGGCATGGCTCCTCTCATTGGCAGCATTCGACTGTGGATGGTGTGATGACGTCATGGACAATCTCGTACCAGTAGATTTCCACAGTGTCTGCCAGAATGTAGAGGTGAATCTAGGGTCTCGATCTGAGATGATGTTCCTCGGAAGACCATGGAGCTTGAAGATATGCTGCATATAGATAGAAGCAGTATGCTGAGCTGTCCAGGTCATGCTGAAGGGAATGAGATGACAACGATGAGAGAATTGGCACATTACCACAAATATACTGTCGTGCCCATTAGTGGTGATAGGCAGGTCAGTGATCCAATCAAGAGATACATCAAGCCATTTTGTCTTAGGCACAGAATATCGTATGTGTGCCTGACCATAAGGCTTGTGTCGCCTCGTTTTCTGGCGCTGACAAACGGGGCGCTCCCGAATGTACTTGATAGCTGCCGTTGTCATTCCTGGCCAATAATACCGGCTACGCAGAAGATGAAGCATGCGATTTTTGCCTACATGACCAGAAATAGTGGCTGAGTGGCACTCATGAAGAAGAATGTGGCGAAGTTGTGTGATCTCACCGTCATGTGTGGGGACTTTAGCTGTTGGTGGAATGTACAGCTGTCTGCCATATATGGTCTTACGATAGATCAACCCCTGAATGAGCTCGAAGCTGTAGCTGCTGACTGACTGTGATGAAGTCGATGATGTCAACTTAGCCAAAATAGTCTGTGCAAATGTGTCACGATCATATTCGGATATAATGATGTCGTGTAGCTGATGAGCTGATGAAGAAGATATAAGAGCAATGAATGTAGGATCTGCGGATGGAATGACCTCGCTGATGTCCATATGATGAAGACAATCAGTAAGTTCAAAAAGTGCAGAGATACGCGTGAGTGCGTCTGCAACCTTATTCTTCTCGCCTGCAATGTGCTCTATACGGAAGTTGTATTCAGAGAGCTCATCCAACCACCGTGCCTGTTTGGGGCTCAGTGTGGATTTGGTCTGGAAATAAACCAGTGGCTGATGATCTGAGCGTACAATAGTCTCAGGAGCTCCCAACAAGATGTGGCGAAAGAATCGGAAACCTTCCACAATGGCAAATAGCTCGATCTCAGGAATAGGCCAACGTCTCTGTGTATCGGATAGAGTGACGCTGTGATAGCCACATGGCTTCATACCTTTTCCTTGATCCTGGAGTAATACTTGGCCAACGTGTGTGCCTGATCCATCGACCTCCAAAATAGATGGCGGTTTCTGATCTGGAAGTTGTAATACTGGAGCGTTACAGATGGCACTTTTGAGGTTATCAAATGCCTGCTGCTGCTCAGTTTCCCAGACAAACTCTGCATTATCTTTAAGGAGACGATTGA
>LGRX02012424.1:0-29579 GCA_001247695.2 Cymbomonas tetramitiformis
GTCCAGCCTGCATTGCAGTGAGTCCAGCCTGCACTATAGAGAGTCCAGCCTGCACTACATAGAGTCCAGCCTGCACTATAGTGAGTCCAGCATGCACTACATTGAGTCCTGCCTGCACTACACAAAGTCCAGCCTGCACTGCACAAAGTCCAGCGTGCACTACAATAAGTCCACCTACACTCCACAAGGTCCAGCTTGCAATACAGAGAGTCCAGCCTGCACTGCAGTGAGTCCAGCCTGCACTACAAAGAACCAAGCCTGCGCTACAAAAAGTCCAGCCTGCACTATAGTGAGTACAGCCTGCACTACAGTGAGTCCAGCCTGCACACAATAAGTCCAGCCTGCACTGCAGTGAGTCCAGCTTGCACTACACAAAAGTCCAGCCTGCACTACAGAAAATCCAGCTTGCACTACACAAAGTTCAGCCTGCACTACACAGAGTCCAGCCTGGCTATAGTGAGTCCAGCCTGCACTACATAGAGTCAAGCCTGCACTACAGTGAGTCCTACCTGCACTATAGAGAGTCCAGCTCGCATGATAGTGAGTCCTGCCTAAACTATAGTGAGTCCAGCCTGCACTATACAAAGTCCAGTCTACACTACGGAGAGTCCAGCCTGCACTATAGAGTCCAGCCTGCACTACACAAGTCCAGCCTGCACTACACAAAGTCCAGCCTGCACTACAGAGAAGTCCAACCTGCACTACATAGAGTCCAGCCTGCACTACACAGAGTCCGCCTGCACGATAGAGAATCCAGCCTGCACTATAGAGAGTCAGCCTGCACTACACAAAGTTCAGCCTGCACTACACAAAGCTCAGCATGCACTACACAAAGTCCAGCCTGCACTACACAAAGTCCAGCCTGCACTACACAAAGTCCAGCCTGCACTATAGTGAGTTCAGCTTGCACAACGTGAGTCCAGGCTGCACCACACAAAGTCCAGCCTGCACTACACAAAGGCCAGCCTGCACTATAGACTGTCCAGCCTGCAGTACAATGATTCCAGCTTGCACAACAGTAAGTCCAGCCTGCAGTACACAAAAGTCCAGCCTGCACTACACAAAGTCCACCCTGCTACACAAAGTCCAGCCTGCACTACATAGAGTCCAGCCTGCACTACACAGAGTCCAGCCTGCACTACAAAGTCCAGCCTTGCACTACAAAGTCCAGCCTGCACTACATAGAGTCCAGCCTGCACTACAGTGAGTCCTACCTGCACTATAGAGTCCAGCCTTCTGCTGCACTACACAGAGTCCAACCTGCTACACAGAGTCCAGCCTGCACTATAGAGAGTCCAGCCTGCACTATAGTGAGTCTAGCCTGCACTACAGTGAGTCCAGCCTGCGCTACAGTGAGTCCAGCTTGCACAACAGTGAGTCCAGCCTGCATATAGTGAGTCCAGCCTGCACTACACAGAGTCCAGTCTACACTACGGAGAGTCCAGCCTGCACTATAGAGAGTCTAACCTGCACTACATGCGCTTTGGAACACGTTTATCACACAACCTGACACCAAAAAATATCTTCAACGCCCCGTGGGTATCTAAGTGGAAATTGGGAGACCCGTGCTGGTCCCATAATCTACTGCAGAATAAGCCTTTATTACAGGAATATAGTGAAGCTGAAAAATAGTGCCTTTTAACAAAGTATACGGTGACATCCTAGGGCCTAACACGTCAGTAGACAAAACTCGGTGGGTACATACATAGTTTTCAACGGGTCCGAGTCTTCTTTCGTGCTGAAGCTACTACTGGAGGCTTCTCTACTACGCGCCCTTGATTCGCCAAGTTCGCTTTCGTGCTTCATCTGATTCAAACCACCGAAAGAAATTTAGAAAGGCGAAGTTTACAAGTGTATTTTTTTGTTCAACTTTTGAAGTTTACAAGAATATTGCTAACAAGCTGCAAGTGGTGTCGCGGTTCTCTCAAAATCAGAGACCAAATCAGAGACCATGGATGCACGTATGAGGCTCCTGTTTTCAAACAATCTGTTCATGTCAAATATGTTCCGACAGTATTGTACTAACTAGTTCTAATCAAAACATGAATAAAATACGAAGCACACAACATAGCCTTAGCTTGCTCTTTCTCCAGCTGAGCAACCCTAGTGGTACAGCCAGTCATTCTGGAAATTCGCTTAAGCATCTCCTACTGATCCGTCTCACTGGTTAAACGGATGGCGGTTGCTCCTACAATTATTAAGGAACAGTGCAGAGTTATCAGTGAATAGAAAAAACCACCAAGCACCCATAAACATACCATGACAGCGATTTCTGGAAGCAATATTTTATGTAGGATGCCAAAGTGATTTGCATACCCCGTGAAAACACACTAATATGCTCCGTGGCATTCGATTCGGTCAGACTAAGCTGCACTTCGATAAGACTAGGTTGTGACTTCCAGCACCTCCCATCCCATTAAATTTTGCTTTTCAGAACATATTTGGAGTACACCTAAGATTCAGTGACCCGGGTAAGGTACGAAAATATGAAGAGCACCTCAGCGGTTGTAACCTCTTCCCTAACTCGGCCTTTAAACGCCTCAGGTAACAAGGCAAAAATGTGTATGCGGAAAGTTTAACAAAGATATAGGAGAACACACATCCTTGAGGTATGTTTGGAACCTGTTCACATGCAATCTCGCAGCTGTCTACGTGATCCGCCTTACAGGAGCTGTCCGGTTCTGCTAATGACGACCCATAAACAGGCTTATCTCGTCAAGCCGTTACGAGGTGAGACTACCTCATGACGCTAGACCTAAGCACTTCGTGAAGTACCGGTAGGTCCGGGGAAGCAAATACAGCCGTTCAAAACGCTCACTGGTATTGACAGCATTTACTTCCCAGTGACCCAAGCCGCATCGGGTGGCTCTCAGCAAAATCACCACCCTGTCGCTATGCTCAGCTCGATCAGGAATAGAGACAAGACGTGCTACACCCCTACATCCGGTCGAATTCACAATATGCTCCTCCAGTTTTAAGTCCTTGGACACCTACGGAGATTCAAAAGGCGACATGATCCGCCAGCCAAGCCTTGAATCCAATAATGTAAGTCCAGTCAAGTGCTACCCCAAAGGAAAAGAGCGCCTCTGTGTGATATACACAGAGTATTCGTTTCCGCCCGTGTGGCTATAGTCATCCCACGTGGGCCACTAAGACCATCCCTTACAAGGTTGATGGGACCATCTCGGACTGATGACCCAAGCCCCTTGAAAAATAGGCGCAGATGTGCATCTCATTTTGTAATAGGTTCAGGGCATGACGCCGACTTCCAACCACAGCCTTGCTCACCGCTAAGGTGGGCGGCTTGTGTATTTTCGTCTTCAACTACTGCCCCAAGCTCCAATTGACAGCACCAAGTTATCGGCGAGCAGCTGACCTTCAATATGCGTCGTTGAACGTTCAATTTTTGTGACTATGCCCTGAACACTTCGCGTAAACGTATGGAGTACAACTTCCTCTGTTACCGTCGATATGCGACTGTGAACACTGAGATGCGGTGAACACGCTCGGAGAAGCTCGGTATTATTGTGCTCAGAGTGCGAGTCTCCTCACTTTCCAACGGGTGGTAGCTGATATATGACAATATTGTACAAGAACGTGTAAGCAGTACTCTGACGAGTCGCGTATGCTATTTCGTTTCGGAGTTCGTAACGTTTCTTGAGAGACGGGTCGGTTCGCCCCTAAACTCTTACTCTAGTCTACAAGTCAAATGCGCAATCAATTAGTCGGGGGGTATTTATTGATCTTTTAGTCGCCGGCCATTTATTTAATAGATTTACAGTAGTCGCCGGCCGGTCTCCATCTCAGATTCGAGATTGAAAATTGGGCTTGGTCTCCATCTCAGATTTTTGAATGATGTTTGAATGCAGCCTCCCGCCCCCCGCTCGGTGACGTCCTCGGTCCGCTCGATGTGTGCACATACCTCCGTAATGAATATATTTATGACACATCAGTTGAGGACCAATGATTGGTTGCCACGCAGGCAGTTCTTTTTAGCTGTATTGATTGTGGAATGATTATGTGGCAGTGAGGTGGCAAGAAATGCTCGGGTGGCAGTGACATGGCAGTGACATGGCAAGAAATATTGGGGCTAAACAGCACCAATATCATGAATATTGGGGCTAAACAGCACCAATATCATGAATATTGGGGCTAAACAGCACCAATATCGAGCTAAAAGGCAGTTAAAAATTACATATTACAGATAGGGTTTTGACCAGAATTCAAATTTGGTCAAGGCTACAGAATTCAAATCAGGTCCAGAATTCAAATCTGAAAAGAATTTGAAATCTACAGAAGGCTACAGAATTCAAAAGTGCAAGAGCACACAGAATTCAAAAAGTGTCCGAAGGCGGAAGTCCAGATTCAAATGTCCTCGGGGTCAAAGGCGTGGTCAAAGTCGGTCTTGCTAACGGACTCCCACTCATGATGGCGGCGGCACCATGATGGCGGCGGCGGTCTCATGCCGAGGAAGGATGGGGTTGGTGATGTTGATGGTGCAGCCCGTGAAGGTGGAGCCTTGGAAGGATGGGCTTGAAGATGTTGAAGATGTTGCAAGATTGGGCTTCGCCTGAGCCGAGAAGAAATTGGTCAATTTGGGAGGGAGATGGCGGGCGGAGGGTTTTGAAGGGGGAGACAAAGGTTCGTTTGCACGGTAGGGGATGAAGTTTTCATGGGGTGGGGCATGGCGAAGGAAGTTTTGCTCGGGGTCAAATTGGTAGTTGGGATCATGCAAGACACGGCACCGTTGACACCAGTAGCCGCGCATGATGGAACATGTGCAAACAGGGTGGTGGTCCAAGATGCGGTTGACATTAGCCATGGTCTTGGGCAAACATGGATTGGGCCTGGCCAGAATTTTTAAAATTTTTATTCAAAATATAGGTCAGAATTTTGGCCAAAAAAAATGTCAAAATTTTGAAAAATATAGGTGCTTCGTAGGGAAAATTTAAAAGCGATATCACCGTTCGGTCATTTTCCCCTTAACACTGGGGAAATTTTGAAAAATATAGGCGCTGTAAATTGAGAATACCCCGCCAAACTGCGATTTGTCATCGGCGATCTGACTGCTCAAACCTCTAAACCTCTTTCTCCGCCTCCAAACCTTCACACGATCACACCAGGAAGACCAAAGACCTCAGGACTCAGGAAAAGATGCTCGTGGCCGATTATTTTTCTTCCGATGGAGGATCAGATTCAGACTCAGCTCCAACTCTCCGCCCAGTCCATTTGGATATGCAGTCTTTCTCGTCGGGTGACACACGACATGACGATGAGCGTGCGCCTACGAGGCTTGAGCTTGCGTACGAGCGCACCCGCTCCCAGCCCCTCACCAACGCGTTCGACCAGTTCAAGCGAAAGCGTGGTCCTCATCTCGCCAGCGGAAATACTGAGGGCCCAGCTCTGGCTGCGCATGAAAGAGATAGAACTATTAGGAAAAAACCCCCTAGTGGCACAAAGCGTGCAGGAGGGGGTATCCGCATAACGAAGGAGCCGAAGATTCAGCCTTCTCAAAGATTGAAGGAGTTCCCCAACCATTGTTTGCGCATCTCGGGTGGGAAGTTATTTTGCTCGTGCTGCAAGGAGGAGTTGTCCCTCCTCAAGCAATCTGTGAAGACCCATGTCTCCAGCGCCAAGCACTCCCTCGCCAAGGACAAGTATGTTCAGCAACGTCAAGATGACGCGCACATCACCGATGTTTTGACCGAGTACTTTACGGAGTACAACGACGAGGCGACTGCCGGCTTGGAACCAGAGGTTCATCTATACCGGTATCGTGTGACTGAGAGTCTATTATTTGCTGGGGTGCCTATATCTAAGGGTGATTATTTACGTCCACTTTTGGAGCGCGTTGACATCAAGCTGACTGGCTCTGAGCACTTGCGCCAGTATGTTCCGAAGATCGAGAGCTTGGAGTTCGAACATCTTCATCACGAGCTTCAGGGTCAGAGCGTATTCTTCATGTTTGATGGAACTAGGCGACTTGGTGAGGCCTTGAATACTGTCGCCAGATTTTGTGACGTGGAGTTCAATTTAATCCAGCGTCTTGTGCAGTTCGTCACCCTGAATGCCAGCGCCCTGATAACGCGGCTCTGAGAACTACCTTGACAACGCTTGTGGCTCATGAGCTTGGGTTGCCATTTGAAGCAGTCAGTGGGTTTGGACGTGATTCAGTCAAAGTGAATGGCACAGCCACTGCCAGGTTGCTGGTGACATTCCCCAGCGCCACTGACTTGCTGTGTATATCCCACACTTTAAACAACACTGGAGATCGCGTATGATGATTTTTAGCTCGCCAGCGTGATGTGCACGGATGTGATGCTCGTGTGCGCGATGTGCACGTCAGCGCGATGTCATGATTTCATCTGATGCAATGGGCGCACGTTTTTAGGGCGCATGATTCCTAACGCGTCTTTATGCAGCGAGACATACAAATGTGTACGCGCGTCAATATCCTCTGCAGAATGATTGTATACTTGCAGGGATACTGCTGTGGACGCATGATCACCATACTGCTGTGGACGCATGATCACCATACTGCTGTGGACGCATGATCACTATACTGCTGTGAATGTATGATCACCATACTGCAACAATTCACACTATGATCTGATGACTGCATCAATATTTCTAATGTTGATGATTAGAGTACAGCATTTCATACTTCTTTGAAGTATAGTGTGCAAAATGTTTATTTGAGCATACACTAACTTACAACATATATTACTTGCAGCATCTGAGTATATGTATATCTTATACGGAATGACTGCTACACTGTAAGTTGTGCATGCATTATTATAACAGATGTTCTAAATGATCCAACTTGATCACGTTAACAATTGGAATAGATGTGCACAAAGCATTCATTTGCAGTGCATGCTAACTATATTAGAACCCATACAGTATAAGGTGCCTGTTCAGTAATCTTAACACAGTAATTAGCTCAATATGACCCGGTGGAGTCGAGATACTCCTCGGATCACATATTGTTCTACTGTGGATTACTGAAAGGATGCTCACCGGAGCTGTATGTGAAATAGATCCTGCAACTCATTTTGTAAATGAGATTATTTTGGAATTACAATAACTCCTAAACTTAATATATCATGCTAGATGTATTCAGTGCATGGTATGCTGATAATCCTGCATGATGAACTGTCTGGAAACATTGTAATGTCCAGAAGTTATCTTACTGCAAAGTGTGTAAAAGTGAGCACACACACACACACACTGACAAAAAAGTGCTAATCAATAAGCACTATACATGCACACACACTGCATTGTATGTATTGATATTCACTGATTCAAAGTGAATTGATTAACTTAAATATCTATCATGTATATGATAATGTAGATACCACTTTACAAACACATGTGCGTGTAAAGTGTCAGCGATTGTGATAGATATGGGAACAGATAAACCAACATGCTGTAGGGCTGGATGGAGTTATCTCCAGACCCGAAGGCAAGATACTGCACCCATGCAACAGCTGGTAACTGTTGGGTGCAGTCCACTCGTCATTCCACATATCATCGCTGGAGCAACAACAACAACTACATTGCATAATGACAATTGATTCAGATTTGATCAGTTCAAATGCATGTAACTCTCAGATCAGTATCTACATGACATCTGATAATAGTTGTTGAGGACAGCACACACATACAAATGTGTTGTGTCAAATTGTTGTGATTATATCAAGCAATGTCCAGATATGTTCTAAATAAGAAATATCATTTTGATAACTCTTAGAGCACAGACCTATGCTCAGAACAGATCATAGATTGACAAATATCACTAAAGTGGATGTTCCTAAATGGATGTTCCCACTTAAGTTGATAACTCTATATATCATCAGAATGTACATTTACTGCCATGGGTTTAAATCAGTAAAACCCAGAAATGCGGTCAACCATAGATGTTGATATACAGCATAATTTACTTATTTGCCATGAAATCTGTCATGTGCAAAAGTAAAGTTTATTGCAGTGATTATGTACTTTACATTCCACATACACAGAGATATGTACATATATATATATATGTTGAAAAACGGCCAAAATCGGTAAAATCCTTTGGCGATAAATTTGAAAATTGAAAATTGGACTTTATTTTATTTGATAATATGATTTTATACCTATTGAGGTATGAGAAAATCATAATGACACATGTCATATCTCGTATAACACCCTAGGTAATAGGTGTGGAATATGTAGGGGTGTACATATTGGCTGTAACACAAAATCGGTCAAAATGTTCTACGTGTAATCTTTTGAAATTTTGGGATTGATTTTTTTTGCTATAATGAATATTTAGCTATCGAATAACAATCCCTGAAAGACATAACACGTGTAACACCCTGTAATACCCTAAAAATTGAATGTGTGTATCAGGGGGTGTAACGTACCTTCTGAACACCATGTAACATTCAGTTTGGTATCAAATGCAGTTTTGCTTAAAAACATTTGCAAAATATTTATACTGCTTATTTTTTACCTATTTTAGGGTTACTGATACCATGTAACACCCTAATCATATTATTGGATATATGGGCCGCTGTAACCTGACATGCCCTAAAATGCTACTATAATTTCGATAAACTTCGTGTTTGGCATTAACATATCATGTTGTTTTCGACACAGACATGATTGTATATCGGGAAACAACCCAAGAACTGTAACAGATGCTTCCTATATGGAATGCATGCTATTTATGAGGTACAGGCAATTGACAACTGCCTTATATCACACACTTCCTTGAGGGGGGAAGAAGGTGGATATACATATATACTTACCTCATTATTATGTACGAATGTACTACATGTATGTAACCCTGTGATTTTTTGCATCGGCCCATGCCCTCCTTGGCAATATTTAAATCGCTTGAGGCCTTTAGGAGGATCATTTCCCATTCTTTCCTAGTCCGGTCTATACGGGCTATATAGAAATTATTAATGAATACGCGATACACAGTTCTGACAATCGTGTACGATTGTCAAAACTGTTTCCCAAACGAATTTATTTGTAATTGTTTTGTTGTTAATAAAAAGTTTACACCGAACCCCACAACAATAATATGGGGGGGGTGGGGGGTCCGAACCAGTTTTGAAATCTAACGTAGAGCAAAATGACAGATGTAAAACAATCTGAAATCAAGCATTCCAAAAAATGAAATCTGAAATCTAGCGTAGAGCAAAATTAGCAAAATTTGAAAAAAGGAAATCTAACGTAGAGCAAAATGAAAGATGTAAAAAAATCTGAAATCAAGCATTCCAAAAAATGAAATCTGAAATCTAGCGTAGAGCAAAATTAGCAAAATTTGAAAAAAGGAAATCTAACGTAGAGCGAAATGACAGACCCCCCCTCCCCCCCCACCCAAATGAATGGGGCAAAACGGTGCTAAAGCATGCTAAACTGTCTCGTAGCACGCCGGTAACACGCCCGTTACACGCCTGTAGCACGCCCGTAGCACGGCAGTAGCAGGGCCGTAGCACGGCCGTAATATGTCCCTAGAACGTGTGCTAACTGGAACATCGCATGCTAAAGACATACTGAAGAAGCGAATCTGTTAGGGAATATTCCTCCGGCGTGTTATCACGTCCGTGTTTAGCATGCCTTTAGCATGGTTTTCAGTCCGTAGGACGCCCGTAGCACGGCAGTAGCACGCCCGTAGCATGCCAGTAATATGTCCTTAGCACATGTCCTAACATGAACGCCCATAGTTAACGCCCATATATGCACGTGTTACCGCCGTGCTAACAGCGTGCTAAGCTCAGACGTGCTAACACATAATAGGAATATTCCTGGAATATTCCTTATGTTAGCATGCCGTTAGCACGCCGTTAGAGGTCATAGTAATTATACACATTTATATATACATATGACCTCTAACGACGTGCTAACGGCATGCTATCAGGAGAATCTTTTGAGGAATATTCCTATTATGTGTTAGCACGTCTGAGCTTAGCACGCCGTTAGCACGGCGGTAGAACGTCGGTAGCACGTGTATATATGGGCCTTAACTATGGGCGTTCCAGTTAGGACATGTGCTAAGGACATATTACTGGCATGCTACAGGCGTGCTACTGCCGTGCTACGGGCGCCCTACGGACTGAAAACCATGCTAAAGGCATGCTAAACACGGACGTCCTAACACGCCTGAGGAATATTCCCTAAAAGATTCGCTTCTTTAGTATGTCTTTTGCATGCGGTTAGCATGTCGTTAACACATGATGTGATAACGACATGCTGACGACATGCTAACATAATGTGGGGGGAGAATGTTTTCACAAATTTCCCTGTCACGCTAAAGCCAAACCAACATAAATTGAAAATTCTCAGGGGGCATCGATCCAGTGACCTCACGCGCAGAAGCACACATCATGTCCACTCGACCACGTGACCATAACGATGGGCTATCTGAGACGATGACTTAAATTAATTTACCCCGGGGAGCCAATTCGCCCCCGGCTACCATACAGGGTCAAGGGCAGTCCCTATCCTAAAAGTTCCCCCTGCTAGCACATACATGGAGAATCCGACTAATCTAACTCTATAGCAGCCGCCATGACAACCAATCCTCTCCCACTGGTCGAGACTGACTACTGCGTCAAATCGGTAACCTCCGCGCTCATAATGGTCGGCACCCCCTGCTCCCACGCCCCTCCCGTCAACCGCCACACCCTCCCCCACCCCCCTCAAGCCCACCAAAGTCTGGCGTAAGCCCATAGCAATACCAAAGCCAATGGGTGTGCTCTGAAAACCGGGGGTGAGGGTGGGACGTCCAAGAAGAGGGGGTGCTCCGGATGCATCCATGAATATGCTAGTAACGGTAACTGTCAAGAACCCATGTGCCTATGACCTCGTGCGGATTTTACTATAGTAGGTGTTTAACGGTACTAAGACTCTACAAGGATATTCAAAGCACGTTCAAAATTCGGTTTTCCGATATTGCAAGGCGTGTCAATCATTTTGAAAATGGATACGAGACAATAAAACACTATCCGGTATTTTATTATCTACCTTAGCACACTACCGGAAGCCCGAACGTAGTCCGTTTCCGCCCCTGCAGTTATATATATATATACTCATATATATATCTCTTTCTTCATCACATTTGCAGGAAAGTTGAGAACGAGTTCACCATGTCCACGAATTCCTCCGGGTTGTCACTGATGATGAGGTTGTCGTCGGCGAATGCACAACCCGGGATGTTTAGGGTGTTGCCCCTTCCGCTCGTGTTCTCTTGTGCCTTCTGGATTCTCACGTAGTTCATCTCCCATTTGTAACCCTTGCCGGAGTGTTCGATATATTTGAGGAAAATGTCATAAACTATATTAAACCTCAAGGGGGACAACGCGCACCCTTGTTTACACCCTTGCTCAATCGGAAAGAGTTCCGTGTAGCCCACTGGGGATCTCACTGTGCATTCGAAACCCGTTTGTAGGTTATGGATTAAGTCCATAACGTTCTCGTCGAAGCCCATGTATCGCAGCGAGTTGATAAACGCCCCAAAGTCCACTGTGTCAAAAGCTTTTCTTACGTCAGTCGATAAGACAAATAATGACTTGCCCGTTCGTTGAGCGTGTTTCACCACGTTATTGAAAACGTTTACTTGAGTGAGGCAGTTAAAGTTTGCTCTACCTGAGGCTTGCGCGTGCGTGATGCCGTCGGCATCGGATATCATGGACGACATCCGGTTGTTGATGATCTTAGTGATGAGCTTATAGATGATAGGAAGCAAGGTGATACCTCTGTAGTTCCCCAGGTCCCTACTATCTCCTTTCTTAAAGAGTGGAACAATCACTCCTCGCATAAGCTGATCCGGAAATATTCGGGTCGTGAGGACGGCGTTAATTAAACCCAGAATCAGGGTCCGGAGTTTTGTGCAATTTTCCCTACACGTGTCCACCAATTCCTCATCCATATCGTCCGGCCTTTGCGGCGTCCCCTTCTCCGCAATGTTGAAAATGATTTTAATAGTGGCAATCTCCACTTGGTCAAGGGGGTTGCAAGCCTTGTTCGGGGTGGAGTTTACAATGCTCGTCAGCTCTTCCTCAGCCACCCTCCTGGTGATATCACCGGACCTGGCTTCCACGTGCCTTCTGATTTTGTCGTATGCTGGAACACCCCGGACGAAATCTTCCAGTCCCCGTGTGCGCCTCCGGTTGCTACTCTCTGGAGAACTTCTGCCCAGTTGTTCCCAAGAGTCATGGTATGCTTTGAGAATACCGTCTTTGTCCACAACGATCTCACCGGAGTCCAACATGACGGCCATGGTTGTCTCTGAGCTATCCTTTGGATAACACATCACCCTGAGTTGGTGGCTGTATTTGGACGCTTCCTTCTTGTATCTTTCATTGAATTTGTCCTTCCTACACTGTTGGAATTGTGCCTCCTGCTGCCTATATGCCGTCCACAAACTTTTCCGCACTGCTTCCGCCTCTTCCAACCATTCGGCCACCTCCGGTTCGTCCAAACTGAACTTTCTTCCCATGAAGGTCGGGAACCTTAGCAATCGGTCTTTGTCTGTGTACCTCCGCACTGCAGATCTGGCGGTAGAGGCGAGTGACTTCCTCTTCAGATCGCCACCCGGGCATGGGGAATCGCTATATGCCCATCTATGCAATGCCAGTACTGTCCGTCTCACGGCCTTCACTCGACCGATGGTGGACCTGATGGCTGACATCTCCTTGCTTATGGGTATGTTAAACCTCCCCGGGGTGAAAGTCTTGTGGAAAGGCTTAGGAAGCACGTCCCCTAGAATAGTATGCAGGCTTTTGGTGTGCTTAGACATGTCCACCTGGTTTGTGACGGTGTCATACGTCACCGGATTATCAAGTAGAGCCCGTTCTTCCGAGTCCACTTTGGTGTGGAAGCTCCCCAACTGAGCTATAATGCGTTTGTCTCTCAGCGCTTGGGCTCGCATTGGGTAGTAGGTCTTCGTCATGGTTGGGAGGTCCTTGACTTCTGGGTTCAGGGCTCCCGCTAGTGTGTGTAGATTGATCTTAATGCTAACCGGGTTATGGTCCGAGTATGAATCGTATAGATGCCACGAGACTCCCAGAGGATTCTTTGTGTACGTAGGGTCAATGTATGTGGCCTCCACCCCTCGAAGGCCGCTCGTGAAAATGTGATCAATCCGCCGTCTTGGAAAATCTTTGGGGTCAGTTACGTTATTATTGGAGATATACGTCCAATGTGTAAGTGCATGTCTATCTTCTATCAGGCCCCCGGTGTCATGCACATCCAGTTCCCCCATGAGCTTCCATACTAGACGATCACAAAGTGAGTATGTTGGCGCCCTTACCTCATTGTAATGGTCAAGTTGGTGGTTGAGTACTGCGTTGAAATCCCCGAGGATGTAAAAATACGGCGTGTCCATATTATTCCGAATGCATGCCCTCAGTTGATAGTGAAAACTCTTCATATCATCTGCAGTCAAGCCTGACGATTGTGGGGGGCAGTTTTAGAATGGGTTTTATTTCTGAGACGATGACAATAGTGAATCGATCGATGAGGATAGACGATGACGCGAGTGAAGGGCTTGGCGAAAATTAAAAAAAGAAATTGAACGCAAACGGCTACCGTGCGATAGACGATAACGATATACATATTCCTCGCTGCGTGCCTGCGATCCCCAACCCGAACCCGCGAGCGCGAGCGTCATGCGGTGGATTATTCCATCTCCAATCGTCCGATGGCATGGCATGGCATCGCATGGCATGGCACACGTTTCGCAGAATTCGTCATCGTCATCGTTATCGTCGATCGTGCTCGCGTGACGAGGACGTGCTGTGACTTCTCACGCCCCCCAACGCCCAACGGGAAGTGAAGGTGTCCACTGTACAGAAGGCATTTTTACAGAATACTGTAAAAGTTCAAACTCACCTCTACACCCGTCAACGCTTCACATTTCACCGTCCAGCAGTGTGCAGCAGCGTGTGGTGGCCTCGCCAGCGGGTTGCATGTTATGATATTTCTCATTCTTGCTCGCTGCAATATGTCACAGGTTTGTAGTGCATGTTTTTTATATGTATATGTATATGTATTTTTTGTGTGTGCTTAGCGCGATCA
The DNA here is from genome assembly GCA_001247695.2 of Cymbomonas tetramitiformis. Lineage (NCBI taxonomy): Eukaryota > Viridiplantae > Chlorophyta > Pyramimonadophyceae > Pyramimonadales > Pyramimonadaceae > Cymbomonas > Cymbomonas tetramitiformis. The sequence goes on from LGRX02012424.1 coordinate 14,077, forward strand.
TCCTTGGCATGCGCGGAACTTTGACTTGGAGTGAACGGGAAGATTCCCGCGAGTCCTTTGCACTCGAAATAGTTGGTTCAAATCCAACTCACTCCACCTCTCCTTTTCAGTTTCCTTCGTTAATTTCGTTTGTCACTTATATTATCTTTCATCTTTACTAAACGTTACTTGGTTGGTTTTGTTTTTCAGATCGCTGAAAATATTCGAGTGGTGAAATCGTTTTTTCCACCATCATCTCGCGTTCACATTCGCGCTTCTTTGAGGTTCCTAGGTTGCTAGTTATGTTTTGCACAAGGGAATCTTTAATGCGCTTTCCGCTTTTTACTAAGTGTTGGTTCTTTGCTTTACTTTTCAGAGTAGAGAAAGCAAAATTTCAGCCCATGACCAACGCCAAGACTTAAGGTAAAAGCTATACCCTTTCTAAGTTAGAACCTAAGTTGTTGTGATTTTGTGTGAAATTTCTCACTTGACTAAGTGTTGGTTTATTGTTCCACTTGCTTTTTCAGATCGAATGAGAATGGGCGAGTGGAAAATCTCGGAAGGTTTTACTCCAAGACCAACGCCGAGATTTCTCGCTTGTTGCACGTTGTTTTAAAGAGATTAGGTTGATTCCCTAGAGGCAATTTTCGGACTAGAGCCTTGTTTTGAGCGAATTAGGCTACGAATGGGGCAGCCCTACTTACGATTGGATTGTAATGTGGATAGTAAAAATATTAACGTTTCTAGACTTCCCAATTGTATCCCATCGTGCCTAGCTAGCTACACTATCGTATTAATATGATTGTATTAAACATGCTCGAGTGTTCCATGCGTATGCGTGATGTGCTAGCCTTCGCATAGCATACGCATTGTGAACACACTTTATGTAAGTAGCACACATTTTCGCAATCCTCTAGTGATATAGTGCATATAGATAGGCCTCGTACACGCGAGTGCTAAAGGCATACTAATGACATTATATGCACATGCTAACATCAGTTATCATATCGGCGTTTCTTAGTATGCATGTAGTACGTCCATAGCATGTCGTTAGTCTAGTATCGTTAACATGTGAATAGCATGTTGATAGTATGCGTTTAGTATGTACTTGTTAGTACGATCATAGCATGCTAAAGGCATGCTAATGACACTATATGAACATGCTAACATAAGTTATCATATCAGTGTTAGTATCCGCGTAGCACGTCCATAGCATGTTTTTAGTATGCGTTTATGATGGTTGCGTTAGCATGGACATATTATGCTAAAAACGTACTAATGCAATGCTATGGACATCATATTGGCATACTAAACCACTTGGCTTGCCATTGTTAGCATGTCCGTAGTATGCCGTTGATATGCCGTTATGATGCCGTTAGTATGTCGTACTAAGAACGTGCTAACGCCATGCTAACGTTGCGTTAGTGTGTCGTTAGCACATATCGGTAGTATGTCGTTAGCATGTCGTTAGCATATAAATTCCACTTAGGACATGTGCTAACGGCATGCTAACGACATACTACCGACTGTTAATATGTCGTTAGCATGCATTGTTATAATTCGTTAACATGTCGTTAGCACGCGTTTAGCATGTCGTTATCAGCATACTAACGTTTTCCAGGACCGTAGGGCACCGAGGATGACGTCGGCGAGTTCGATGACTTGGTAGCTGACGATGCCGAAGAACAAGCTGAAGCTCGAAAGTTGAAGAGACTGGGACTGCAGTTGATCATGGATGATAAGGGTGAACTTATCTGGGTGCCAAAGGGCACCTCCCCGACCTCACCCGTTCAGCCAGAGGATCGGCCTATCACCGAGCAGAAGTCTGAGGCCATATCTGAGGATGCTCCAGCCTCTGTGGTGGAGACTGTTCAAGTACAACCGAAGGAACCATCTGGGCCAGATACTGGATTGACTTCAATGGGTGAAAATAAGGCTGGGGTGTCCGAAGAGACGAAGAGGCAACCCAGGAAATATCCTGCCTGTTGGACAGCTGAGTACATAACTCATTTGAAATGCACCCTAAGCAGTGACAGTGATGACGAAGAAGTGCTTGACGTGGCTCCTCGTAGGAAGAAGGCAAAGACCAGCAAGGGACAATGAAATCAATTGTCTTGATTAGGATTGTCCAAATGCAGATTCTCTGATTAGGATTTGTATAGGTGGCAGATGATGATATGCCAGCCGACATGGGACAGATCGATTAGAGATATGAATTGCGCGCCTTGAAAGTATAAGACTTGAATTCTGCCCATTTGGAGGCTGTTCTAACTTGAAGTAACTATTTGGAGGAGCTGCTGCTCAACCTGTTAATAATTTACTGGTCAATCTTTCCTGCCATAAAGATATTGCAATTGCTTGAATTGTAGCCTTGTTCAACTGTTTATCTAGAACATTGCAATTTTGTACACTGCAAAATTGCCGAAAACGGACCTGTGCCCCAAGATTTGAAGCAGAATTAACCTCTGACTGACCCTTGAGCTCTGGCTCGGACACAGTCAAGTGCTCGAGAAGGCTTCACTTGGAAGTGGTATTGCTCTGCGCCTTTTTGCCCCCTGCCTTTCACCCTGCATGCAGACAGTCGCTTTACAAAAACTGTTATGCTGCAAACTGGTCAGAAAGTGGGAGTTAAAGCCGCCAGCAAGTCAAATTTACCGGGATTAACAACCAGATTGACCCGAGCCGAGAGTGAAAAGTGGACCATTAGTCAGATTGAGAAAAGAGGACCTCGGAGGCAGTTTTAACGGAGACAAAAAAATTCCTGACGTTTCTTGATGAGTTTTTTTCGTTTGGAACCTGGCCCCGACACCTGGGTCCTCACGGATCTCTACATTTTAAATTGGGATGGCCAACCGGCACGACAAAGTCAAAATTAGACAAATTTGAGCCCATCAGACTACATAGGAGGAAACTGAAGCCCAGAAGAATAGTTTTCCATTTTTTTAAATATTCTTTGAAGGTTACAAATAGTCTCCAACACTGAGAACAAGCCAATTATGAACACAGAAGGCGCGCTTCTCCAGATCCCACATGAGGGTTCCAGTGACCTCACCACTGGGGTACGTAAGCAGCACCTGGACCTTGTCCTGCAGCTTCTTGATCATCGGGGTCCACGCGCAGCGGCGATTTGTGGTCGCGGTCCACGACGCCCTCGGGAAGCTCCATGCCCACCACGTCCTGGTACCGCTGCTTCAGCTTCACCAGCTCGTCCAGGATCCATTGTGGTACCTCTGCGTCCTCCTCATCCGGCTTGGCCTCCTTGGTCTCACCTTTGTGCTGCTTGACCTTGCTGTCCGCGCCGCTGTGCTGCTCATCACTGGGTGTCGCCGCAGCAGCTGGTGCCTCCTTCCTGAAACAGCTATGCCCATCTTTGCTTTGCCCTGTCTCAGCTTCTATAGGTGCTGCCAGTACTGGCTCGCTAACTCTGCGCGATCTCCTGTGGTTCACCCCTCTGCTCCTCCGTTGCTCCTGCTGCAGACGCAGTGCCTGCCCTGTTTTCCACAAACAGTATGCCTCCTCTTCCCACTCAGGTTCCAATTCCTCCGCGTGGTGCTGTGCAGCCTGCTCCCTGCGCTCTCGTGGAAGCATCTGGAACGCCTCCCATCTGGCCCTTGTGGGGTAAGGTCCCCAGTCTCGCACAGCGGGTTGCGCTGATGTGGGGCACGTCACCGGTCGCAGAGCACACACCTGCTCCTGTGCCCAGTCCTCCTGCTCCGTTGCATCTTGTTCAGATTCAGACGAACTGCTGTCGGAGATTAGGGTGGCTACGCTTGCTACTGTACTGTCGCTGTTGCAGCCTTCCTCGTCAGAGGTAACTTCCCCCCCCCTTTGCCTAGCGTTGTCACCCTCTGCCTCCGATGATGATGATGAAGATGACTCTGATAAGGCTGCAGAGGCCTCTAAAGGAGAGTTGGGGTCGTCGGTGGCCTCCATTTTAAATGTGCCATCTGGAGCCAGATACATCAGGTACGCCTCCTCGCCGCTATTCTTCAAAGCTCGCAGGTCCTTCCTGGCTTGCTTAGTACTGATAAGCTGTGCCTCTACCAGTCCCATGGCCTGCCCAGACCCCGTAGATGACGACCCAGGGTTGCAACCCGCGATGACTACTTTCTGCGACCCATGTCCGAACTTCACGCTACCATACTGGGCGTAGTCAAATGTGACCTTCTTCTGTGCTCGTAGCCAGTCTCCGCCCAGCACTATGTCCACTCCGAGTGCTAAAGGCATGACACGCAGTGTAACCTGTTTGGCATAACTGCCCTTACGTGTCTCGGCTGTGAGCTTCGGACGGACGCAAGAGTTGGCGCGCGTCGTACACGGCGCCATCTGCCACCTGCACCTTCATCGGCGTCTCGTGTTTCTTGGGCTGGAGTTTAAACTTCTTGGCGGCCTCCACAGAAGTGAAGCTAGAAGAAGCTCCAGAGTCCACCAAGACCTTTACTCGTACTCTGCCTACCCAAGCCCAGAAAATCAGCAGAGTGGGTCCCTTCGCGTCCATAGCAGCTAGTACATCTGCATCCAACCATTCTCCCCAGCGTCCAGACCCTGCGTCCACCCCTATCTCTGGTCTGATGCTGGCCAGTTTGTGCAGTCCTGGCTCCTTCTCAGGCGGATTCAGCTCCTCATCTGAATTGTCCTCCGGCAGATGGTACGTGCCGGCCTCTGCTATCTTGGCTTGCCAGCGAGCCTGCCTGGTGACCTGATCTTCTGGTTCTGAATCACCAGGCCATGGCGCAGGTCGAGCTGCCTCTGCTTCCTGATGCGCCCGGGTGATCTTCCTCAGCTGGTCAACACGCTCCCGAATCTGCGCCAATGCACTTCTGACTCTGTGCCCGTGCACTTCCACTTCTTTCCTTCTGCGCGTTACTGTCTGTGCTGCTTTCCAGGCTGCTGACAGGTGTCCGTCGCGTAACCGTTGCTGGGCGTGTGATAGCACTGGCTGCTTAGCGCGATCCAGTTGTCGGCGCAGAGCTCTCCCGACCAGCTGGCGCGGGGCTGCTTCCTCTCTAAAGCGCACTCTTCTGACTCCTGGGGGCTGCAACGCGCGCTGGTACACCCCTTTTGAGCTAGGGGCTCCTTGACTCCCTTTGCCGAACAGAGGAAATCTGATCTGAACCTCTGTTGGTTGGGATGCCTGTGCTGGCGCAGCGTTTGGCTCAGTTCTCCCTGGTGCTACCACTGTGATTGGCCGTGACCTCTTCAGCCAGCGTAATGCCCGCCTCATTTTCTCCACCGCTCGCTGCGCTGGTCCTGGTCCGTGCCTCATCCGATGATCCTCTCTGAAGTGAGTGATCCACCGGTAGGTCTGACTCTGCCTGCCTCTCTCTGGTTCTCTTCCAGAGTCGGCCTCCCTCCTGATGGCCATGGCGAGGTGCGGAGTACTTACCTCGCGGGCCTGGGGGCCTATCCGCGTTGTCCGGGAGAGGCACCGGCCCCCGTCGGCTCTCCCTCGGCAAAATCCATGTGCTCCGGGGCTACCAGTGCCAGCTGCTGCTCCACTATCCCGCCAGATCCAGTATCTATTCCCGCGTTCTTGAAGGTCTCGAAGGCCTCCTCCCAGATACATTTGACCCAGGCTGCTTTCTGCTGGGGCTGGTGTTGATGTGGGCAGTCGCGAGCCAGATGCTCCTTGGACTTGCATTTTCGACAGCCAGAGTAGGTTGACGATCCTGGCAGCTGCCGGCCTTCCACTTCCGTTGGAGTCGTGGTCGTGGGCATGGCGTAGCATTGTTCCTTGGGAGATGCTTCTTCCTCCCAGAATTCTGCCAAAGGAGCTACAGGGAAAGGGGATTGATCGCGGGCAGTCTTCAGATGCGCAGGATCCTTGCGTTCCTCCATCGTAGCTTGCTCCACATATCTGCGCAGTAGCTCTGCCTCCCATCCAACCTTCCCAGAGCTCTGGTTGAAATCCACCTTTCCAACCAATTCCTTGTGGACTCTGGCATGCAGTTCTGGTGTCAGTCCACTTAGGAATATTCCCGGTAGTGCCGCTCTACTTACTGGTCCCGTCACCCCATGGTTATGCAGCATTTCCAACATGTCGAAGGACTCCATGAGTGAGTGATGGAAGGTGGCGGCGTTTCTTCCAGCGTTCTTGCCAGAGGCTTGACGAGCTCGCGACAGCATATTGGGTAAGATACTCAGGTGAGCGTCAGTAACACACGCTCGCGCAAGCGTGGCCACTAAGTCGTCCGGACTCTGCATCTGGTTGGCCAACACTTTCTGATTTAGAACTCTTTGCGCTGACCCCTCCACCCGGTCCCTGATGATCAGTCGTAGTTCTTCTGGCACAGTGGTGATGGTGGCCCCTTCCTGATCTCCATCGTCGCAGGACTTCTTCGGTCTTCGTCAACGCCCTCTTCACCAGTGCCTCCTTGAAGTGATCTTGCAGTTCTCTCATGAACTTCTTCAGGGGAGCTAACAGATGTCCAGATGGTCTGTCCCCGCTGGGGCTATCCGTAGGGCATGTGTACGTGGTGATGCGGTCCCGTAGTTTCCGTAGAGAGAGCAACAATCTGTCCTCAGCTTCCAACTCCTTCAGCTTGGTATAGTCTGCCCGCTGTTGATCCCTCTCTGTCTGCTCCTGCTCGACTGGTCTTCGGGGCGGTGGACAGTTCGGAGGTTCTTCCTCAGGTTCCTCTGGTGGAGGTGGAGGTTGGGACTGTCGAGGGGGTTGTGACTGTGGTAAAGTGACACTGGGAGTTGGGATGTTGGGCAGTTGGGCCAATGCTCCAGACCAGGGCGGCTGAGTACAATTCTGACAGAGTGGAACTTGCTCACACGTTCTGTTGGGTCCCAGCATGACGTCCCATACTAACCCAGAGGCGACCTTAACCCCTCCAGCTGGTGACAACAACAGTCTACCGCATCTGCTGCAATCCGTGCCTCCGGCGGAAAGGGTCGACGTGGGGACCCTATCCCCCACCATTGGGCAAGTGACAACAGTGGCACCTCCAGACACCGATGACGTTGGAATTTTGCCAGAGCCTCCGGCGGAAAGGGTCGATATGGAGGCCCGATTCCCCGCTTTCGGGCAAGAGGTCGCAGAAACGGATTGTGCTGCCAGTGCTGCCATGTTCATCCGTTCTAAGTCCTGCAGCTTAGTGGCAATCGGAGTGAAAACAGGGGTATGAACAGGGGTCTCCAGTGCCGGAATAACCCCTACTGGCTCACTGGGCAATGTACTCAGTGGTACTGGGCTCACTGGTACTTGCACAACTTCCCCCCCCCCTGCCGAGGGGGTAATTCCTGCGCTGGTAACGTGCACTAAAGGTGTCACAGCAGGTGGTTGCTGCACAGCTGCTTCCGTCACTGGAACAGGATAGGACAGGGCCCAATTCGGTGCCACTGACGCCGTGGGGTACGGTGAAAGCTCGGGCACTGGCAAATTCGGCACCGGGGGAGACAGCATACCCGGAGAAGGGTACCCCATTGGTACGCCGTACGCAGCCGCTGGCAACGGAGTGTTATGTGGCCACAAGGCACGTGGCGGCAGTTGGTGCTGCTGACCGTACTGCTGTTGTTGCAGAAAAATTTGCTGTTGAAAATTCCGCTGGTGAGCTAAATCCTCACGGGGCTGCGGCTGCCAAAATCGACCGGCTGGCGTTGTCATAATTGGGCTGCCGTTGGAGCTGCGCTCGTCGTACCCACTGTGGGGGCCAGAAAAATCGTACGAATTCCGCGGAAATTGCGGCGGCGCCGTCATAAAATTACGCTGCGGCAGTTCTTGCAAAAATCCGTACGCAGAATTTACATCAAGCTGCTGCGTTGAGCCAACGTACGAGAGCCCAGGTTGCGTGTGCGCAGCCGATTGCGGAAAGGCGTGTGAAACAATTCTGGGGTCGAGTGATTCAGAGTAATTCGCCGCCGAAAGAAACTGCGATTGCCCCGTGGAAGCCGCTACAGCCGTGTGCGGCGGAATTCCATGCTGAAAGTCCATGACTGCGTTGTGAGTGAACGCACGTCAACGGCAGTGAACTCACACAGTAGACGGACAACGGCATCCGAGCAATAGGCAACCAACAGCAATGGAAGCAACCACAAAATTAGCGCTCCAAACCCTGAAGAGCCTATCTGGCGAGTTTGTGCTCTCTGAGCAAGAATTTAAGACCGAGAAGAGAAAGCTGTTTGGGAAAGAGGGGCATTCCTACGTCATCTCTCCAGATTTGATCTCCAAGCTTAGAGAGCTAAAGTCTTTTTTCGACGATGAGATTCTCGACCGAGAGGAGTTTGATTCTCAGAAACGCCGTTGCTTGGACAAGACTGTCCGCGTGCCAGTTTCCATTGACACCGAGATTCTGGAGGACACTACAACCACGAAACCATCTCCTCCTGCGTCGGAGACCGACCGTGCGGCCGAGCTTTCTTCAGCAGTGCTTCTGATATACTTGGCCATTTTGGCTGAAAGATGAACCACAAATGGGTCTTTCATAGACGAACAGATTGATATATCGTTTGTAAGCATAGGCGTAATATTCCGTAAAAGAACGCATTCGCAATAAAATCCAGCGAATATTTTCTTAATATCATGGTTTTCAGCAATTTTTGGATCTCCAATATATCATTCTCCAGCCCAAAACTTTCTTAATTAGGGTGCTTTTGCCCGCGTCTCGAGGGGAAAGCCGGCGCTGGCGTATTTTCTTTTTCTTAAAGTTTTGGCAAAAATCCAGCGGCTGTTTTCTTATAGGTGCATTTTCTTATACCCAGGGTTTTACGTAAGTACCCAAACTGATGTCGACAGATATGAGTAATTACCCGAAGTGCTATCGAGTGCTATGGTAGTTTTCGATAACGCTAAAAAACTATCGACGAGTAACGATATTTTCGATACATCGATAGATCGGGATATCGAACTATCGATACCGTCCCTTGGTAGGTTGTATGACCGTCACTGGCCCGAACCCTAATAGACCCATACACCGGGCTGATGGTTATATTTTGTTTTTCACATTCACGAGAGTTTATCCGAGTCATGACCATCACAATATAGTCAGCTTGTATATTCCAAGATGATGCACGGCGTCAGCAAGGAGTAACTCCAACCTGTCACCTCGGTGAACAGAGCTACCTAACACGCACAGCCCATAATACTAAGTGGGCTTGTTACAGCTGGGCTAAGATCGGAAATACTGCTAACTAGATCGTGCACTTGAAACATCGTGAACACCTGCCCGGTTAAAAACACTTGGGTGCAAACACAAATAACAAGCGGGTGAGGTGAAGGGCAGAATGCACAAGGATGCGGAAAAGGCAGCCACTGTCCAGCACACTTTTAACGAAATTCAAACCCAGCGTTTGCGCCGCCGAGGGTACCTAAGCAACACACGGTAGCGTTATTCAGAGCATAAAAAGCTTGTCGAGCGTAAGTAACCAGAGTCAATATGTTGATGAAGCTAAGCTACTGAGAAGCACACAGAGCGAGCGCCAAACTACTGCCGCCAGAAGCTTAGGAAAATGAAGTAACTCGAGACTTGGTGTTCGTATTTGAAAATTTCCGTTGACGCGTCGAGTGTACGAAACTACCTCTATCAGCCAATCATATGCCAACCCAAAATCGCTCACTGCAAATCGGGATCTGAGTATATCCAATATATCGCGAGTCTCCGCTCGACCGAGATGACATCTTTATCGTCATGTTACACGACTTCAATTATTGGATGCCACACACCCCGTCCGTCGGAAGTACTGGTAGAAACATAATTCATATTATCAAATATTCATTCCGAAAATGGGGAAAAGCTCGCACGTTAAAAACAATTGTTTGCGATCAAATTTAAGTTACATCAACCTCAATACACCCGTAACAGAATATTCGAATTCCCAAAACATTTTTGGAGAAATAACCCCACAGTTTGGGTATCCCTTAATGGACACATGGGCAACGTGAACGTGGTATGGCAAATTTTACTTTCGGCTTTGCTGCCTACCGGCTGTTTCGTTTCTTTCTTTAGGGCAGTTTGCTACACAAGGATTTTATTAAACATTGCACATGTATCTACTGCTTGTGGAATGGTGCATCCATATCGATAACCAGTGAGCTTATGATGCTATTGTGAGATCGGGACGCCGTGCTGACGGAAGATTGCAACCAAATTGTTGCTCCCGGCAGGCGCATTTCTACAGTTGAGCTACCCGAGGACACGCGCCACCTGCATACCATTGCACCTCCTCACCTGAGATGCCTGACAAAGAAGCTGGGCACACCAGTCCTCACCATTGGCAGGTCTGCATCGAGACAACTTACAATCTAAAAATCGGGCCAATGGTTCTTGAACACGCTGAGTTTGCTGGATGAAGGCGGGGAGAGGGGAAACAGATAAGGATAGCTAACAAAGGACTATAGTGCATATCATGTAACGTGGAGAGGGGCATCCAATGGGACGGGTTGGGACAAGTCAGATGAGCTCCTCATCCAATACCCCTCACCTGTGTGGAGTTCAGCTTGCACACTCCAAGGTCGCGGAGGATGCTATTCTGCAGGTCGGGCAGGCTCTCGCGCACCTATGCAAGCTATTTGCCACACTGTTATCTACATTGCAATTTTGGCGGATTCGAGTTTTTGCCTCTACACGCCGCTGAGCGCACTCGTTCATGTGAGTACAAGGGCAAAACATGACGAATGGCCGAAGATGCATCCGTTCAATTACCAATGGAAACCTGTTGATCGCCTAATAACCAAGGGGGCACCTGTTGAGCGCCGGAATGGTCCAGGCCAGCTAGAATGCACACCTCTTTCAACTCCTGTAGAGCCCCATCTCAAACATCCCCACTGGCCAATATGCAGCTGTCCAAAGCAATGGTGCGCTCTCGTGTACAAACGGTGCACCGAAAAAACTTCCGAAGAAATCGCAGCGAGCGATTCAGATGAAAAAGTCAGGGCTTTTGATGTACTGTATGTTAAACCCATTTTTTCGAAGCGCTGTAAGTTCTCATGTATTAGTATGCCACTTAGGAAGCATACTGATACTTCAACTTGTTTCCAGCGGTGTGATGCGTCTTGACATGAGAAACTTCTTAGAACCAGCCTCATTTCGTGCCTCACACCTTGGAACACGCTTGATCGAGCATCCGCTAGTGCGGGGGTATATCGGATGCGCGCAACGGATGCACGAGAGCCTCAGCATCAACATCGTGTTCCCCTTTTCACCTAGCGCAACGCCAATCTCAAGATACAATCTCGGCGAAAATCAACCGAAAATCAGTTTTACTTTAGATGCTGAAACTTAGCGCAAAGGCCGAAGCTCGAAGTGTGGGTATCTCAAAATGTTGAGAATGGCTTTTATATGATCCCGAGATTGTTGGTGCCCCCGTGATACTACCAGTCTTTGGAATAACCCATGAACGAAATGCATGTTCAATATCACGCAGATGGTTCGTATGCATCAAGTCAAATAAGGGCTTTGCGCTTGCGAGGCGGAAAACCAAAATGAAAACTGCGAGAGGCGGAAACAGGTCTGAACGGGGGGAAATCATTCCGATCGGCCGCTCCGAATCGCTGAAATTGTGATTCTGTAATTTTCGGCGATTCTGAGCCGTCAACGTGATTTCATGGCCCATTGCGAAGCTCAAGTATGCAACGTCGGTGTAAATTTGGGCGCACCGTTTGTACCATTAAAACAATGCAACAAAACGAACTCACCTGAAAGAACTTGGCAGGGCGCGGGGTGTATGGCTTAAAGATGGAGGTGATGGCGTCACAGTCAACTTGAAACTTCACGGCGCCTGGAATACATCGCAGGGAGAGGCAATGAGAGGGACAACGTGGCGTGCGGGCCTAGCGAGCATACGGGGGGAACAGACACCCCGAGACCTATGCCTTTAAGCCCATTTGAGTAGCCAAGCACAATAAATCAGTCCAGATAGGCAAAAGGCCCCCGCTGTAGCTCAACCCTCCGGCACTTCCCATCCTACTGCATGACATCAGCATCGCATCTTCCTGCATGACCAGACCTGTTTATTGTATACATGCCTTTGCCCCACCATTCTAGATTTTCCAATAAAGGATGGCCGAGATCGGTGTGCCCCGGCTGCGGTGAACCGCGCGGAAGAGTTCGGATGCCTTCAAATCGGCAACAGCATGATTTTGCGGACAGCACGAGGCGTGCTGAGTAAGGCCACCTCATTAGCATCCCACTGGATGACAGCAGCGTGCGGGAGCAGGGCTATGTTTGTGGCCTTCAAATATGCACCAAGCGGCATCATGCGCACCAACCGCAGCCAGCCCACCACGCAGGTGGATGAGAGAAGCATGCATGAAGACGGCAAAGCTTTGACCAGATACCACACACCCTCACTGAACGGCATGCGTGTGGCCCACCAACAAAAGCCAACCCACGTTCATCCCGGTGGAAGCGAGAAGAATTCAGGAACAGGGCAGGGCCGTGACAGGGTGCCACACACATCAAGGGAGGACACAGAGTGAGGCTGCTTCCCCACCCTCCCTCTCCTTACAAAGAAAGAAGACAAGTCTGCTCCATTCTTCAAGAGGCACAGGGATTACAGCTGTGCTCATCGACAGATGAAATCCTACCCGACCCGCGGGACTTTTTGTGCTCGCTTGCACGGCCCACATGGGGAGTGCCTATCAGAAGTACCATTTAGGGCAAGGGGAGAGCGCCGAGGGTGAGACTGGTGGGAAGGGAAGGGTGCGTGCGGGAAGAAAGGGAGGGAGTAAAGGAGAGCTACCACATACAAGATGCCTGGACACAAACATGCGACTCTCGGGCTGACTGTCATCGGCGCCAATCTGCCGCCCTTGCTTGCTAATGAACCGATGACCGAGGAGAGCTAAGCAAAAGTCAAATATCCTGGGCGTGCAAGTTTATCTGGACACCGGTGCCTGACACCTTGGGTGTGGACTGGACTCATAAGACACTTGACACGGCATGAGAGCCCGACACCTTTCGAGATCTTTTTGGATTGAGTTTGTGGGCCCCAGGGCCGGCTGGACGTGCGCAGTGAGGAAGACCTCAAGAGAGAGACGCTACACACCGGGAAGGCAGCGCTGGTGCATTCGCAACAGGGACTGCTATGGTGCTATACCCGCAGCGGACAGGGGGCTCACCTGTGCGGCTGAAGCGGGCCTCGAGGGCCAGTGATGAGAGCAGATGCTTTCTGATCCCCGCGGCCAGCAGCCGCCACGCCTTGGAGAAGCCCCCACGGTCGAGTACCTCGTGCAGCATCTGCTCCATCCGAGCCCATGCCCGTTCATCAGCTCGACGGTTGATGCATCAGAGGGCAGAGACACGTCATGGGCAAGACTGAAGGCAGGGGCGTTCAGGGAGGAGCACGGGGGACTTGGGGATCGGGAGGCGGGCGGTCGAGACATGAGGTCGGGGAGGCGCGCAAGACAGTAGTGAGGTGTACATCCATGGAGAGCAGGTTGCAGAATCGGCCTGAGAGAGAGAGAGAGCCTGCAAAGGGCCGGTCGGAAGGCGCAGCGAGGTATGGAGGGTGGGGGAAGGAAAACGCGAACCTGCAGGTGCACACGAATGGCGTCCAGTGTGGGGCACAGTGCTGGTGAGACCTCGGAGCTGACGGAGAGCTCTCCAGGTCCCTCCTCCTCCTCCTCCTCGAAGGGCGCCAAGAGTGCACAGTACCCAGCCAGGGCCTCCGTGATATGCTGCGTTGCAGCAGCCGCCAGCTTGTCCACCCAGTTGCGCCAGAACTCCTCCAGTGTGGCCAACATCGTCTGCACCGGGGCCCAGCCCCCTCCCCGCACCTAGGCACCTAGTCTGGAAAGAGGGACCTGTGCCCGCACTCTGAGAGGTCCAAGGTCACAGGCAGCGCAACGTGGGTGATGTGGCGCCCGGCCGTGGGCATACCCCGAATATCTCCTCCTGCAGCCCGGCCTCCGCCTCTGCCTCGGACATCCCCTGGAACGCAAACTCCGCCTCGCATACAGAGGATGCATCAGGCGCCACGTGGCAGCAAAGACGTGAGAACCACAACACAACCAGATGGAGGGCAACTCCCGCTCCCCACGGCCTTGAGAGTACATGGAGCCCTTCGGTTCCAGTGGCTTAGGGGGTAGAGAGTTCTAGACATCTCTACGTGTCGGGGCTTGGGGTGCTGTAAATCTACACTGGAGCACCTGCAGTAGATCGAGGAACTGCGGCTCCTCCACGAGGCCTTCCAGTGAGTGCTGCAGGAAGTGGGCGGCGCTGGCACACTGCCCGACAGTACGCATGCCCTCCGGGGACTTCAGCTCACGGAAATTTTGCACCACCTCTGCCTTGCGCTCCAGGCGGCCGATGAAATCACTTACAACCTTTGCGGGGACCTGCATACCACCAAAGTCCGCGGCCCTTTCTGCACCAACGATGTATGACTCCTCTCCCCGCCCTCCATCCTTTGTCTCTGTTCTCATTTGGAGTGGGGCCGGCTCTGCGCCGCGCCCGCCCTCATGGCCTGGCCGCAGACGCCCGGGCAAAGAGGTAGCTCTGGATCCCGGGGAGGCAGAGCGGCGCAACAAGCAATCAGAGAGTTCTTCGGGTGGATGGTGGCCATGCCCCCGCAGTGCTATGCCTCAACTTGGAGGCTGGCCAAGGCAGGGATGCTGCCTTGGCCACGCTGTAGCCTTGCGCACCCGTCCATTCCCCAGCACATGGGTTTCCTTGCACGCCTCTGGGAGCTGCCAGAGCTCCACAACCTCTGACCGGGCATCCGCTCCAGCCTTGTTTCGCGTATTAATGCGATCCATCTCGAAGAATAAAGGCGAAAAGCAACAGAAGGCATCGAGCATCGCCAGGAGAGGAAGGGGCAGCACCTTGCGCAAGAAGTGCAGGCGCTGATGAGGGTGCGGACGACCGAGGCATCTCACCTTGCGCAAGAAGTGCAGGCGCTGATGAGGAAAAGTGACTTAATCGAGCATCTCACCTGCGCAAGAAGTGCAGGCGCCGGATGAGGGTGCGACTTCTCCACTGCAGGCAAACCTCACCTGCGCAAGAAGTGCAGTGGCGCGATGAGGGTGCCGATCTAACGGTGCGCATCCTTTCACCTTGCGCAAGAAGTGCAGGCTGATGAGGTGCGGGATTTGACCGAGGCATCTCACCTTGCGCGAGAAGTGCAGGCGCTGATGAGGGTGCGGATCACCGCATCTCACCTTGCGCAAGAAGCAGGCGCTGATGAGGGTGCGGACGACCGAGGCATCTCACCTTGCGCAAGAAGTGAGGCGCCTGACAGAGGGTGCGTACTTACCAAGGCAACCACCTGCGCAAGAAGTGTGCAGGCGCTGGATGAGGGGTGCGGGATCTTTATCGAGGTATCTCACCTTTATGCAAGAAGTGCAGGTGTGCTTCTCGATGAGGGTGCGGACGACCGAGGCATCTCACCTTGCGCGTTAGGTGCAGGCGCGGATGAGGGTGCGGACGACCGAGGCATCTTCACCTTGCGCAGAAGTGCAGGCGCGATGAGGTGCGGGACGCACGTGAGGCATCTCACCTGGGCGCAAGAAGTGCAGGCGCTGATGAGGGTGCGGACGACCGAGGCATCTCACCTTGCGCAAGAAGTGCAGGCGCTGATGA
>LGRX02012425.1:0-19561 GCA_001247695.2 Cymbomonas tetramitiformis
GTGGAGTGCCGGAAGTCTGACAGGCATGCTTGAGTGTGAGTGGAGTGCCGGAAGTCTAACAGGCGTGCTTGGCATACTTGGCAGGTTCTTTGGCGAAGAAAGCGACAGGGGCTGGGCGGTTACCGGCTTAGCCACCGGTGAGACCCCGCAGCCCTGCTCCTGAGTTTTCACATCCTCACACGTTTTGCTAGGGCAGCACGAAACGCAGTTTGCCTGAGGGCTTTCAGCGACTTGCCACGTGGATCTGTGCAAAGGGGAGCGCTGCTCAAAGTGCAGCTTTGACGAACACCGCTACATGCCGTCTGGGCTCTTGGCACACACCGTGCTCAGACTCCCAAAACAAACTCTTCGAGTCACCCACTGCGGGACATCCGTTGCGGCAGTGTCCCTCTCCTCCTTGGTGACTCTCGGTAAAGGCATGTGCGCCCGCTGTTCGGGGCCGTACGTGCAGTACCATACTTTTCGGGGCCGTGCATGCAGTACCGTACTTTGCTGGGCTGTGCATGCAGTCCCATACTTTTCTGAGCCGTGCGTGCAGTACCGTACTTTGCTGAGCCGTGCATGCAGTACCGTACTTTGCTGGGCTGTGCATGCAGTCCCATACTTTTCTGAGCCGTGCGTGCAGGACCGTACTTTGCTGAGCCGTGCGTGCAGTACCGTACTTTGCTGGACTGTGCATGCAGTACCGTACTTTGCTGGGCTGTGCATGCAGTACCGTATTTTGCTGGGTCATGCATGCAGTACCATATAGCATATTGTGCACCTTGTGATGGAGATATCAGCTGAGTCGGCACGGCCTGATGTACATTCCGGGTAGACGAGACTCTCATTCGAGTGCGGTGGCACTTCCTTCACACGGAATGATTAGGGTCGCCGCGCTGCATGTGTCAACCAAGGTCAACCCAGATCCCCAGCTTCCTGCTTTGGAGTATTTGTCGCGTGTGCTCTTCTAATGACTGTGATGCGCAACAGAGGGGAAGCTCAAGCTTGATGACCTTGGTGTGACGTACACCTTGGCCCACTTCGAGTTCCACGCGCCGTCCGAGCACACGGTCCTGGGGCGGCATTTCGACGGAGAGGTGCAGTTTGTGTATCAGGCTGCCAACGGCCGACCAGGCCCGATAATCGCGGTGTTCCTGGACTCATCTTTGGATGAGGAGAACGCCTTCCTGGCCAAGTTCTGGCCCTACTTTGACAACAAGCAGCATGATATCCAGACAGGGTTCAACCCGTACACCCAGTTCTTCCCCAACAACAAAGTGCACTACCGGTACATTGGCAGCTTGACAGCCCCTGACTGCACGGAGGGGGTCCCATGGCTGGTGTTCCTAAATGCGGTACACATCTCGAGCCAGCAGCTGCACGCCTTCACCTCCGCCCTCGTGAACTTGCCTCAGACGTACTCCGCGCGCACCAACAACCGGCCCGTGCAGGCGCTGAACGGGCGTGACATCCAGACCGTGTATCAGCTGGACTGGAAGTTCGGGGAAGGTGCCGCCGGCATTCCTGGGCAGGACGAGTGGGCCTCCAAGTATGACAGCTGCGGCCAGACCGGCCAGAGCCCGGTGAATCTGCCTCAGGTGTCCAGCAACGTCCGCAGCTGGAACTCCGACATCGCCTCCCAGCTTGTCGTTGAGGGCTCCTGTACAAGGTAGGGAATGGGCTCCCTCACAAAGAGTTCTGCTCGCTTTGAGTAAGGCCTGCTGATTGTTGATATGGAGACTCGGGTACAGAGATCTGCTCTCTGGGGTGCGCCTGTCACGCACTTGCTGGTATGCGGTGACTGATGCCGCTTACGCCGCTTACTGTTGTGTCGGGGTCGGCTCCCTGCGATGTGCCAGGTACCTGGGTGCCTCAGGTACCTACATGTGGTCAGTCGAGCAACTCGATACGTGTGACGACGGCCGCCTCAAGCTGCGATATCAAAAGGACGGGGAGGACAACATGACCACCTACACACTCGCCCATATCGAGCTCAAGGCCCCCTCGGAGCACACGGTGTCCTGGAGGCACTTCGCCGGAGAGGCTCAGCTGGTGTACCAGACCGAGGATGGCCGACGGGGCCCAATCATTGCGGTGTTCCTGGATGACTCCGAGGACATCGAAAACGCCTTCTTGGCCAACTTCTGGCCGCACTTTAACAACCAGCAGCACCAGCTGGGGAAGGTGTGCACGGCTTTTACCTGACACCCTCTTCCTAGCACGCCCTGCTCCCCCCTGCCATCTTTCACCTCCCTAGCGGAAGTCCCTCGGGCCTGTCCTTCCCACGTGTCCCTCTCTCCCAAGCACCACTCCCACAGCACTCTTGATGCTACAGTACCCCCTCTCCCCACCTCATCCCGACCCTCCATCTCCTGCCACATTACCTCCTGCCCCGTTCATGCAACATCTCCTTCCCGCATCACCTGATGCACACTCCGTGCTGCACTCCCCAGCTCCCGCTCCTGAGCTAGTCGCACCAAACCCCCCAGGTTCTCTCAGTCGGAATTCAGACAACGGCTCTGAAGGCGCTTTATTGAGGCAGGCGAACCCACCGTTCTCCGCCTGCGTATTGCCTCTTAGATGGGTTCTGCTTTCTGTTTTGACTGCATCCGTCGACTCAGGTATTGCTGTTGGACTTATGGCGTCTCCAAATTCCGGGTGTGTGGATGAGCTTGCCGGTGGGGGGACTGCCAGGGAATTAACCCATATAATGATTTGTTCCCCACATTTTCCAGCTATTACACCTACGGCGGTGGTTCGACGACAACACCGCCATGTGAGCTAGATGTTCCATGGATCATCTTCACCAATTCCGTCCCGATCTCGACGTTGCAGCTCAATTCATATCGAGCAGCCATGGGGCAGATGCCGCAGACTGCTGACACAATGACAAACAACCGTCCAACACAGGACCCCATTGAAATTAGCCAAGTGTATGATAAATCCTGGAATGTTCTTGGACCCGATGGCTCCCTAACTGGCTAAAACGGACCCCAATGTACACAAAGAACTGATCGCCGTGCAAGTGCTGCCATGCGATCTCATAGCACCAAACAAAAATGCCCCAAGAAAAGGTTCTTCGAAGGTTGAGCAAGTATCTGCCACAACTTGGAAAGTGACGGTTAAAGGCGAAGGCACAACATATTCGAAACGGTTGTATTCAAATTGTAAATGCTTGTGTCCATCAACAGTTACCATGTTTTTGTAAATTTCGTCAGTTTCGGTTAATCGATATGCAAATGATCGGATCGGAAGTAGGCATACATCATGATGTGCGTGATACCTGGTGAATGTAAACCCGGATTAAAAGCCTAAAAAGTCGCCCATGAATAAATTTGATTCCCAAATACTTTTTCATGCAAGATAATAAATCATTACTGGCATTGCTGATAGCACTGCATTTTCAAACAATGTAATTGTATTGGTTAATCATGCGCTATGATCACATTTCATTCTTATCCCACATGCACACATTTGAGAATGTTGAGCCCGCCACTTTCAATTAAATTGTCATTGGATAAATAACACTTCTGTCACTACAAACTTGGCGGCCATCATCAGCCACACGCGTCTTACCACACATCAGCGGTCTGTTTCCGTATTAATCAGATCTCAGAATTATAATATCAGTAATGCAACATCCGCCCGAAGCTTCATTTATCCTGTTGATATGGATAACACATCTCTCAGATCTGCCGGACCACCATGGGATTACAAGCAGAGCGTCGTCATGTGGTATCTCTTTCTGCATCCTGCGCTATCTTGATGAAGACCTCCTCGAGGCTGGTCTGCGTGATGCCCCACTCCACCACCTCACCCCGTTTCTTCTTCGCCTCCATCAGCATGAATATACCGGCCACGTCCAGCCCTTGCCTCGGCACCATCAGTGTGCATTTCCCTTGGAAAAGGTTCACGACCTTGGCCCCGTGGTGGACCTCCCTGCATGAAATTTCAGCCAGTCCCCAGCCCCAGTCAGTCACTCCATGCATCCATTCGATCCGACAAAGAAGAGATGCTCCTGCCACGATCACCCGGTGGGAATCTAGCCCTCCGTTCTGCAAGCGGATTAAATTGCATTTGACAACCTACAGGATGTACAGCAGCTTGATCACAGATTTGATCAGCCAACGCACTGCTGATTTCAGCACGCAATGTATCCAACAGGCATATGCTGCTGGTTGGCACGCCTGCAGTCCACGCATCCCCCTTGCGCACAGCGAACGCGCTGATGCGAGTCTGCGCACAAGTGCCAGTGATGCCGCCATGCGTGCCATATAACAATTTATGTGCTCCTGATCTAGTGCGTGCAAGCTGGGACCATCCGCAGAAAGCTGCATGCGCCACACAAGAATTTGCAGTGAAGAGGAATCCGACCATGCCACGGCGCCTACCTTCGTACCGTCCCCTCGATGTCCTGTATGTGCGGCGCAAAGTGCACTGTAATCTTGAGCCCATCCCCTAAGCAACAGCCGCCGCCGCCTCCTCCACCCTCCACGCACACTCAATGCATCGTTCTCAAGTTCATCTCGCGGCGAAGCACCGGGCACCGTCATGCAAGGCGCCGGCTGGTTTCGCTGAAAGCAGCTCTGGCTCTCCACTTCTTGTTGCATATTTGGATTCGATTCCACGAGTGCGGCTGACATGGTCAAGGGAAGCTTCCCCGCCACACTCCAACGTTCCGGGATCTCACTGGAGCCCTTTAAAATGATCTCCTGTGCAAACAGTCCATGTGGACTCCATGTGTCGGCTCCCGTACTTGACCGGCGCGCATGGCGTTTATGGCAATTTGCACCTCCGCTGTCCCGGGGAGGGAGGGGTAGGATGCCATGTTGCTGGCGCCCCGGTGAGGCAGTCATACCGTAGCGGTTCTTGAGGTGCATCTGGGTGCCGAGGCAGCGTAATCGCCCACGTGTCATGATCCCGATGCGCGAGCACAGTGTGTCCGCCTCCTCCATGCTGTGCGTCGTCAGCATGATGCTGCGCCCTGTTGAGCCTCCGCCTCGTTCCCATATGTCAGGGCCGTGTTCAAGAAATGCACATTGCCCAGGATGACATCACAAGATGGCGTCGCCCGATGACAATACCATATGCCAATCCATGCGACACCGCGAATGAAAGGGGTAAGGGGGTAAGGGGGTAAGGGGAGGGAGGGGATTTGTAGCCGAAGAGAAAACGGGAAAAACTGCAGGCGGCAGGGGGTAGAGGTAACAACGGGGTGGGGGGTATGAAAGGGGAGATGTGGACGCCGCGGGGCTGCCCCCCCAGGGGCTGTGGGACAGAGGAAAGGTTGGGCACTGGCCTGCACACTGTTGAGCCTTTATCATGCTCCAGATGTGCTGGCGGGTATCAGGGTCGAGGCCAGTGGTGGGCTCGTCCAAGAAGAGAATGGCGGGCTCTCCAATTAGGGCCACGGCGATGGACAGGCGGCGCTTCTGGCCGCCGGAGAGCGTCCCCGCATTCCGCTTGAAGCAGTCGCCATCCAGTTCCATGCTCGCCGCCACTCGCTGAACCGCCACCACTTGCTGCCTCCACTCTACCCCCTGCAGGCACAAGCCCTCCTCCCCATGGCCAAGCCGTCCGTGGGTTCCGTCCCTCCGATTGTGCACCAGCTCCGCCCAAGGACGGTCACACCCGTCTGATTGTGCACCGGTTCCGCCCAAGATTGATCACAGCCGTCTTATTGTGCGCCGTCTTCGCCCAAGAACGATCACAACCGTCTGATTGTGCACCGTCTCCGCCCAAGAACAATCGAAGTCGATCTGTGCACATGCGATTTTCTCTCAGGGTGCAGAGTGGCTCTGCATAGTCCGAGTGCACACACGCCCAGGCAGGGGTCGCTCACGGAGGAGGAACGTGCGAGGTGCGGATGGTGCGTTGGGGGATGCGGGGGTGCATACCTTGAGACGCGCGTAGAAGTAAAGATGCTCCTGTACATTCCCCTCCCCTTCTCCTCCCCTTCTCCTCCCGTACCACGAGTCTCCATTCGTCAACTTTCTTCCCACAGCGCCACCAGCAGAAATGCACCCATGTGAACGCTAGTCGCATGCTGGCGCCTCCCTTTGTGCTCCTTCCAGCCGGTTCCGCTTCTCATCCAAGTCGAAGGTGTGCAGCTCCCGATGCGTTGCGTAGAAAGCTTGTATAGCTTCCCGACAGTTTCCCACATGCACTACCGGCACTTCCTCCCGGGTGAATGTGGAGAACTGCCGGAAAGCTATACAAGCTTTCTACGCAACGCATCGGGAGCTGCACACGTTCGACTTGGATGTGAAGCGGAACCTCGGGGAAGGGATTCCGCACCCAGTATCCCAAATGCTGGCACGGAATCGGGCGTTTGACGAACCGGAATTCTGGCACATCATCGCTAACATGACGGGCCGCGTCATACTGCAGGTGAAGGAGTGCGGGCAGATGAACTCCATTGTAAAGGGTGGGACAAAGTAGTCGGCTGGTGGATGCAAGCCATTGTGGTATTCGCAATCGACCATCGGCCAGCTGCAGTACAGAAGTGGAGTCACCTGTACTGTGAGCTCAGGCCACACCACGTCGAGTTGTGGGCACACTCCCAGGATGCGGTTGATTCGCCCCATGTCCTGCCCCCTCGATGCCCCCTCAGTCCCGCACCCTTCCACAGGATCGCCCTCCTGTGCCATCAGGCCTACGCTCTGGCACAGCTCGGGCGTTCCGGGGAGGGGGGCTGGGCAAGTTCGCGCGATGCTCAGATCGGCAGGGTGCAGTCCACATCGTATGCCGGGGCAGTGGGATTAACAGGGGTGTCACCTGTGCGGTGTCCAGCCCACCGACGGTGGCGGTGCCTTGAGTGGCGCTCTCGAGCCCGCACAGCATCGCCATGGTAGTGGTCTTGCCCGCACCGTTTGGCCCGAGCAGCCCGAACACCTCCCCGTAGCGCACCCGCAGGTGCAGCCCTTGCACCGCATGGTTGGCCCCGCACTTGCCGCCCTGTCCAGGGAACACCTGCCACGCCCGCCCCGCGCGCCGCCTCCGCCCCTCTGACCAGGAGCTGCAGCATGAAGGCAGGGAGCGCTGCCGGAAGAAGCTCGCGCCGTTGTGGCTGGAGCCATCTACCACGGCGCCAATCTCAGGCACCTTGATTGGCGCCCCGCCTGAAAGGGACTGGACAGCATCCGTGTACGCCCCCCGTGAGCTCCGAATGCTGAGCTGGCCGGGTGCAAGACCAGCCCAGGCCCCGGTCGAGGGGTGCATGGGGGAGAGCTATGACCCACATTACAAAGCCACGTCAGCGCCTCGATTGCGCATACACAGTGATGAACCGAAACTCGGGCGCAATCATAAAAACTCGCCCACTTCCGAAGACGGGTGCAGATTCAGGAGTCGTTTCTTGCGCCTTCCACCTACGCGGTGCTTCCACCAACAGAGGCACAGCGTCGAGGGGGAGAGCAGGGCGACGAGGCGGGGGAGCAGGGCACCTTGTGCACGGCGAGGAGGGGTCAGCAGAGCGAGGACAGGGGGAGCAGGGCGAGAGGGGGGAGCAGGGCGACGGGCGGAGAGCAGGGCACCTTGTGCACGAGGAGGGCAGCAGGGCGGGACGGGGGGAGCAGGGCACCTTGTGCACGGCGAGGAGGGCAGCAGGGCGGGACGGGGGAGCAGGGTGAGGAAGGGAAGCAGGGCGAGGAGGGGGCAGCAGGGCACCTTGTGCACGCGAGGAGGGGGCAACAGGGCACCTTGTGCACGGCGAGGAGGGGGCAGTAGGGCGAGGACGGGGGGCAGGGTGAGAAGGGGGCAGGGGGCGAGGAGGGGGCAACAGGGCGAGGACGGGGGAGCAGGGTGAGGAAGGGGGCAGCAGGGCGGGAGGGCAGCAGGGGGCGAGGAGGGGGGCAGCACGGCACCTTGTGCACGGCGCTGAGGACCACGGAGAACTCCCCGGGATGCCCGGTGTCCTGCTGCACGCCCAGCGCGGCTGCTGCCGCCACCTGCTCCGCCGCCACCTCCGGGTCCTGCTCCTCGCCCCGCCCCGCGCTGCCCTCCTCCTCGTCGCCCAGCACCGCCTCCACGCCCTCCTCCGCGTCCACCAGGGGCACGAACAGCCCCATGGAGTCTCCAATGGACACACGCCCACCCGTGCCCGCCCGCACCCTCGCTGCCAGCCGCCGCCACTGCCGTGTCAGCAGCGACCGGCCATATGTGGAGAGCCCCATATGGAACAGCAGTCCCAGCGCAAGAAGCACCGTGCCCATGCCGAACATCAGCCCCAGCGCCGTGGCCAGCTCGGAGGACTGCCGCCTCCCGACAACAGCAGTGGCCCCCGCCCCATCCCCCCCGCAACAACCGTCCATTAGGCCCACCACATCCGCATCCACGGCCCACAATTAGTTTCACCAGCAATTTCGCTAGATGCACAGCCACATACACACGCCAAGACTTGTGATGTTCCACAGAGAGCTTTCTCGATCACAAGTCGCATAGTCTCGTGGCAGATGCTCGACTCTACAGTCTGAGAAATCACATGACTGATGTGCGGCCGGACTTCACCAAACCAAAAAGAAATGAAGATGACCCCTAGCCAATCTTTTACTTCACCAAACGCGATCGTCGCATTGGCATCATCGCGGTCTCCGGAGAGGTCGGATTTCCGACCTCCTTTGGGGTGGTCGAGGGAGGCGGAGCGTCCAGGGGGCAGGCAAGGGGGCTGAAGCTGGCGGGGCGCACCTGGTAAGATGGGCCGGCGCCGAGGAACAAAATGAGGAAGGTGGCTCGCGCGAAGGCGAGGGGGGGCACCAGGAGCACCGGGGGGGGCCAGCTGCCGTGCGCCCCCGCAATAAAGTCGAGCGCGAAGGTGACCCCGAGCACCGCGCAGGTGAGGGTGACCAGCGCGACGTAGGCAATGCGCGCCCGGCGGAAGAGCGGCGCCAGGGCGAAGGCCAAGCCCGCCTGCGTGTGGCCCCACACCAGCAGCAGCACCAGCAGCAGCACCGGGCTCGCGCTCGTATACAGGTGCACACCGGCAGCGTACTGGATTGAGACGAAAGCGAGTGCCTGCGTAGACTCCGCCCCGTCCGCCTACCCGCCTCCGTATCAGACCCTCGTTAGACCCTCGTTTTCTCTTTTCTTCAAATAAACCTCACTCCGAATTTCCCCTCGTTCTGGGCTCTGGCAGTCTCCCCACCCCTCCCCTTCCCCCGCTCCCCCCAGGAGATATTCGCCCTTCTCCTCTCCGCTCCCTTTCTGCTGCCTGCCGGTTTACTCTGATTCGTGCCCTCTCATCACCCTCAATTTCTCAGCGCTCTGATCTTTCAAGGAAGGGCTGAGATCATCAGGTCGAATAGGCACCGCACGGCATTCAGCCGGTGGGCGCACTGTGCGGGGAGCTGAGCACGAGTAGGGGGGGGAGGCTCTGGAGATCATATCCGGTGATGACCCACGCCCTCCGAATTTCTCTCACACTCTCTGCCTGCAAACTGCGATGATCAACCCTGCCGGGAGGAGAAGCAGGCGCGCAGACTCTCCTCTCCGCGGTGTGAGCTACCATCCCCGCATCTCGGAGATGGCCTGCCCGGCGCTCTGCTGGCCGCGGCTGGGCGGTGCCTGGCGCTCCGCTGGCCGCGACTGGGCGATGCCTGGCGCTCCGCTGGCCATGGCTGGGCGATGCCTGGAGGAGGAACCACACGAGGAAGAAGAAGTAAGTCGCGCCGACATAGGCGGTGGGCATCAGCCCCTCCACCTCCATCATGTGCACCAGCTTCTCCTCGCGCTCCATCACCACCGTCGCTGTATATGCTGGCAGCAGCAGCATAGTCGCGAAGAGCAAGCTCACGGTCTCCAACAAGGCCTGTGCCCCCTCCGCCTCCCTACCTCAGCGTCTGCACCACGGTCTGTGCCCCTCCCGCCTCCTACCTCAGCGTCGCCACCAAGGCCTGTGCCCCCTCCGCCTCCTACCTCCCAGCGTCTGCACCAAGGCCTGCGCCCCTCCCGCCTCCCTACCTCAGCGTCTGCACCACGGTCTGTGCCCCCTCCGACTCCTACCTCAGCGTCTGCACCAAGGCCTGTGCCCCTCCGCCTCTCCCTACCTCAGCGTCTGCACCAAGGCCTGTGCCCCCTCCGACTCCCTACCTCAGCGTCGCCACCAAGGCCTGTGCCCCCTCCGCCTCCCCTGCCTCAGCGTCTGCACCAAGGCCTGCGCCCCTCCGCCTCCCTACCTCAGCGTCTGCACCAAGGCCTGCCCCCTCCGCCTCCTACCTCAGCGTCTGCACCAAGGCCTGTGCCCCTCGACTCTCCTACCTCAGCGTCGCCACCAAGGCCTGTGCCCCTCCGCCTCCCCTGCCTCAGCGTCTGCACCAAGGCCTGCGCCCCTCCGCCTCCCTACCTCAGCGTCTGCACCAAGGCCTCGCCCCTCCCGCCTCCCTACCTCAGCGTCGCCACCAACGCCTGTGCCCCCCTCCGCCTCCCTGCCTCAGCGTCTGCACCAAGGCCTGTGCCCCTTCACCTCCCTGCCTCTGCGTCTGCACCAAGGTCTGTGCCCCCTCCGCCTCCCACCTCCCAGCGTCACCAAGGCCTGCGCCCCTCCGCCTCCCTACCTCAGCGTCTGCACCAAGGCCTGCCCCCTCCGCCTCCCTACCTCAGCGTCTGCACCAGCACCCTGCGCCCCCTCCGCCTCCCTACCTCAGCGTCTGCACCAAGGCCTGTGCCCCTCCGCCTCCCTACCTCAGCGTCTGCACCAAGGTCTGTGCCCCCTTCACCTCCCTACCTCAGCGTCTGCACCAAGGCCTGTGCCCCCTCCGCCTCCCTGCCCCAGCGTCTCCACCAAGCGCCCCCCTACTCGCCGAGCCCTGCGAGCGCCACGCGCGTTCCGGAAAGGAGGGACGGGCAGAAGGCGAAGGCAGAGCACACCGCAAGGAAGTCGATGGACCCGTTGGCGGCATCGGCGGCCTCGTAGACACCCGGCATGGCCACCAGCGCGACCCGCATGGGAACAGAGGAGGCCGCGCATGCGGAGGTGTTAGCGTGCCAGGTGCACATCAATGCGCTGGAGAAGGCGTTCAGCATCATCCTCATCGCATCCGAAGCTGCGCCCCCCACACCTCACCACTGCTCTCGGGACAAACCATCGGCGCAAAGCCCGGGGTAAGGGCCGCGGGTGCCTTTTGCCGTCAACAGGACACAGCGGCGTTGTCATGCGGCGCTGTCATGCGGCGCTGTCATGCGACGGACCCTACTGAATGCCCGAGCGGCACAGTGCCGTCAAGGAGCCCCCCTCCTCATGGGGCCCCGGGCACCAGCGACAAACACCTTCTTCAAAACAGCGCGCGGAAACTGCCACGTGGCTAGCTCAGGCAGGGAGAGGGCGCGACGAGCACAGCGGCGTTTCTACCAGAATGCCTTTGCTCCAGTGGTTCCCACGCGTGGCGCCACGTGGACGCACCGAGAGGATACGGCGCGCCGCGCTTGTGCTCTGCCGCCCCGGTTCTGTTGCAGGTCTGGTTGCCCTCGAGGGGTGAAAACAGCGTGGTGCAAGGGTACCGGATTGACCCCCCGCCGCCGCCGTCCTGCTCTCCGGCGCTGTAGGCGAACATCGTGTAATGCAGCGCCATCTCCGCTGGGTGCGACACCGCGACGTCCACCCCGAAGTCCACCAAGTGGTCGCTGAGCCACGCCTGCACCTCCGCGGGATCCGCCCCGGTCCAGTAGCCGTCTGATGACCTCGAGTCGCCCGCCTGGTGCGTCTCGTAAGGATCGTGGCCCTCCAGTGTTGTGCACTGCTGCGGCAACACCTGCTGCTGACCAGCAATCAACTCCTGCGTGCCCCTCCCCCAAGCAGCCACGCGCGCAGCGCTCAACGTGCACGTCCCCCGGCAGTAGCTCGAGGAGCCAGAGGGCACTCAGGTGCACTCACCCGTCAGCGGGCGCAGACTGTGGAGCAAACAGAATAGGTGCAAACCGAATTGCTGACAACCTATTGTGGTAAAATTAATCAGCAAATTCTATATTACCTTTAATAGGTGTAATGGCTTAACTCTTACTTTTGTTAACATTGCCAATATGTTAAATAGGTTTCCATAATTTAACGGTAGGTATTTTGTAACCAAGGGGCCTTGAAATATTGCCCACCACTTCTATGCATTTAGGTTTTGAAGTTTTACACTTGTATCCATTTATTCCTGTTTGTATTTTGCAGGTAGTGACATTACAATTGACTTGACAGAGAGTGAACCTTCAACAAAAAATCCTGTATGTTCCAGATGTGTACGGTGCGGAAGGGTTTGTTGTATGGACTGTCTTCAATATGAAACAGGTAAAATGCTAGTCACTGAAGAATTTATTAGGCATCAAAAAAATTGGCCGTTTAAATGCATTGTTTGTAGGTCGGGAATAAATTATCTCAACATTACACCTATTAAAAGTAATATAGAATTTGCTGATTAATTTTACCACAATAGCTTGTCAGCAATTCGGTTTGTACCTCTTCTGTGGGTCCCAATCGATGACTCCACACAACGGCGGACCGGCTCGCTGGTCTCTGCCCGCATGAGGTGGGATGAGCGGTCGGGCTCGGAATTGGGATTGCCACGTGCCAGCAGGCGGCCTCCATGCGCGCGGGGATCGCGCTGGGGGCCACTCCCGCTCGCGCGCCGCCTTCGTGGAGGACCGGAGGGCCAACCCAATGTCTACAGCATGGGGTAGTCGGGGGGGAGCGCAGGGGGAGGGAGGCGCACCTGGGACCTCAGGGCCACCTCCGAAACCGGGGAGGCGCGGTGCTTATACTGCATCCCCACGGTGTGGTCAGGGAAATACGGCGAGAAGGTGCGTCCGCGCGTGCCGGAAGAGAAGAGGTCGTAGTCATCCAAGGGAGTGTGACCAGGGGGAGGCCCCGAATACCACACCGTGCGGTTGTACGACGTGGAGTCCAGCTGAAATTGCGCCGGCAGATCCCAGGCGTACTTCACCTCGTCATCGAAGGTCCGCCTGCACCGCGAGGGAAGGGGGGGTCGCGGTCCCCAACGGGAGTGCGCCTTAGCCTAGACAACGCGCGTCACGTCTGTGGCCCGGCGAATGGCTCCGGTGATTCCGGGCGGACCTGGCGGCTCGCAGCTCCACCTCTACTTCTGAGCCTGGGGCGGCACCTGGGACTCCGGGAGAAGCAAGCAAGATTGCAGAGCTGTATAGGGCTCGCGAAGTGTGCCAAAAAAGTCGTGAGGCGGTATCATAGAGAGGCGGCCAAGGCCTTAAGGCGGTGTGATAAGTCATGTCGGATCATCGGCGACCGTCGTTGCGTCGGCGATACAGCGGACGGCGCGTAATAGGACCCGTGCAAGCGACTTCCTGCGTATAAAAATATATACATCAGATGATGATCGGGGCCGACATTTTTTTAACCATTAAAATGTGTATAAATGCAATCGTACGTACCGAATGTTTATGAGGAAATCCATCCGTGCATCGCCCATCTTTTGGGCACGCGCGCTCGGGATATGCCTCGCCAGAGGGACCATAGATCATCCTTAAACCTCGCGAGTACGGCATCGGGAGCGTCTCCTTGTTCGGAACCTCCTCCCAGATGAAATGCTCGGCATCATCGATGGTCAAGTTAGCCATAGCAAGACGTGGCCACGTGGCTAAAAAATAAGTTGAGCATCGATGACGACGAGCATTTCATCTGGGCGGAGGTTCCGAAGAAGGACACGCGCCCGATGCCGTACTCGCGAGTATTGAGGATGATCCACGGTCCCTGCGGCGAGGCATATCCCGAGCACGCGTACCCAAAAGATGGTGGATGCACGGACGGATTTCCTCATGAACATTCTGCACGCATGATTGCATTTATAAACATTTTAATGGTGAAAAAAATGTCGGCCCGATCAACATCTGATTGTATACTGAAGGATATTTTTGTACGCAGGAAGTCGCTTTCACGGATCCTATTACGCGCCGTCCGCTGTATCGCCGACGCAACGACGGTCGCCGATGAGGGGGGCGGCCAAGCAAAATTCGCACGACGCAGGGAGAGTGCAGGCATGGCTCTGCTGGAATTGGCTCCGACCCGTACAAGACGACTGAACCACCAAGTTGCCAGGGTCATCCACCAGATAACTAAAGGATGCCGCCGTAGTAAGATCATCTCTAAACTATGGTGACGTAAGTCGTGCAAATCATAATAGAGGTGCACCACATCTTGAATGTAAGGAGTTAGGATTGAGGCAGAAAGGCCTTACCTGTACAAGCGCCTGATGACGCATGCGTCAATGTGCAGAGGGAAAAATTGGTGCGACTCACCTTCGCTGGGGGTCGAGTTGTCGCCTGACAAAGGAGGCCTTATCACACACTGAGCCGCGCACGCAACCACCCTCCTCGGAGCCGGAGACGTGCAACAGCAGGCCGAAGAGAAGGCTCAGGAGCGACGCCACGACGAAGAGGACAATCGCACAGCAATTGGTTCGATGTTGCTTCCTGTGTGATAACTGCCCGCCCCGCTTCCAAGTCACCTCCGAGAGTAGGCCTTGCCGCGTGGCGCACCCTATGTCATATTCACATCAGCGCAGGTTGATGCTTCCGTGCCCCTCTAAATCAACGGAGGGATTTTTGGTGTGTGACTGCAAGGGGTCCGCTGCTGCACTAAGTCACGCCGCCCTTCATCGATCGAGGCTCACCACCAGCGCTATGTGTATAAAGGTGCCCCAAGCACATGGGAAGCACAATGACAAACTAAGAGCAGCAACGAAGGGGGCAGCACGGGGTCTTCCCGGCGGCGCGTAAGTGCGGAAGCTCATATCCCTCCCCCTTGCGATTGCTAGCATGTGCCGATGTGGATCTACTGGATCAAGTTCTAGCAGCCAGTCGTGCGCACTTGTGCTTCGAACTACTGAGCGCCCCTATGACTAGGACGGTGGCCGGGTCACGCCCATGCCTGCCTGTGGGATGCCTTCTGAGCCAATCAAATGCTCTGTGGATCGATGCATTGTGTGTGGACGTGGGGGAGGCGGACGGCCGGGGGGGGGGGCGCACCGTTGAGTGATCAAACACTTGAGGAACACGGCCTGCGCCTGGGTCCCCCACGTCACGGCGTGCACACTCGCACTTGCAAGTGCCGCGCCACTAGTAGTCTCTGGAGCCGCCGCTGACACCTCCGCCAAGAGGGTGTCATCAACAAGCCCATCTGCGCCAGCCCGGCGCTCTGTCAGCACCACCCGACCCGTTGAGCTTGTCATTCGCGGCGCCTCACCGCATGGTGCATATGACGGCACTCAAAACGCCTCTCGGCCATAGTACATGAAAGCGTCAGGCTGTAATCCGGATGCTAGTGCTTGGCATGCACCAGGTCCAAAAGCTGGCCACTCTAAAAAAGGCTTCTCTAGGTACCCACGCACACCGGGGATCAAAGGATTCGGCACACACGTCAGTATGCTTATCTAGATTTTCAAATGCTTAGTGTGCGTGCGTGTTTCCTTGGGGAGGGTGGGGGGAGAGAGATGTATACAACATATACATAGATCCCTCATCTGCTTCATATCTGCTTATTCTTGGACAATAAGCCTCTTGTACATCGTACCATGGAAGGATCAGCAGACGGTGATGCGGGCACTCCAGGAACTCCAACGGAGGCAGAAGCCGACACGGCGCATTGAGGCGCACGTGATGCCGACCATGGATTGCCCCGTTATTCCGGTTAATAACGGGGCATCGACGTCTGCTGACCCTTCCATGGTACGATGTACAAGAGGCTTATTGTCCAAGAACAAGCATTCTTAGATCCCTAATCCGCTATACATTTGATTATTCTTGGACTGCCGTGTGTGTGTATGCTTATCCTTGCGACTCCTTTGGCACCCCGTAGCCACAGGAGACTGCACTATGTACCCACGCCGGGGAAGGATTCAGCACACACTTCGGGACACTCATCCGGATTCTCTGGAGCTCACTAGTGAAGAATGGGACCCCCTAAGCCTCGCTGAGCCACCCGAGCCCCTCTGCATCTGCACCGCCAGCGCACTGCCGCCTTGTGCCTGAAGCCGGTTCATCCCTGCCCCCCGAGCTGCGCGAGCCATATCTCCACCACCAAGCCCACGCGCAAGACCACCCCTCTGCTCCCTGAGCCTCACTGGGCCACCTGAGCCCCTCTGCGGCTGTCCTGCCGGCGCACTGCTGCTGTGTCTCTGGAGCCGGCTCACCTCCGCCAATCGAGCCACCCCTCCACCACCAAGCCCACATCCCACATCACCCCGCTGCCCCCTACAGCCTGATCTCAAGAGAGCTTGCCCACCCACGCCACGGCCAGAATGCCCAAGCGCTGTCCCAAGGGGCTGAGAATGATAAACTGGGTTGCCCTCATCCAAACTTGCGCATCCGCCACCGACTTGCGCCTGTAGCCCTCTACCCCCAGCACCAACTCCCCGTGACTGGAGCCCTTGCGCTGATTGCCTTGCGAGGTGGCCGCGAACTTGAGCAATGCGCTCCACACTTGCGCTGTAACTGTCACGCCGCACTGTTCCTACTTGGGGTCCCATCCCCACAGTTGCCTGTGTGTCCCAAGCCCTCCCGGTGGCCGATAGTTCACCACCCGGTCGTCGCCTTCCCGACAGCTGCTCACTGTTAGTTCCGGCACGGCCAGCAACCTCGCCCGGTGGGCACGGAAGCTGATGAGATGCCATATGCTGCCGTGCAACCTGTTGTAAGTGGTCATCGCTGCCGGGATGGGCCCCCGGGCTCTGAGGGGCCCGGCGTGTGTCAACTCCACCCGCGGACCTCCCCACATCTCCCCCGTCATCCTCATCAGTTCCCCCCATGCCATCAACCCCCCCAAGAAGGCCGGCCACCCGCCTGCTCGCCCCCATCAAGGTGGCCACCCCTCCCTCAGCCAAGGCCATTGCTTGCTCCGGCGAGGCCCCACTCTGCTCCTGAGTCCAGACCCCACTCCCCGGGCCCGGCGACAAAAGGTCATCCCACTCATTCAAGATATCCTCGACACTTGACGCCGCCTGGCTGAGCCCGCCTATGCCTGCCCGTGCCCCTCCAGATCGCGCCTCGGCGGTGCCCCCTCCTTGACCCTCCACAGTGCCCAGATGCTCCACCTCCCGCCGCACGTCCTCCATGCTCTCCAAAAGCCTCGATGCCATCGCGCCTGCCTCGCCTGCCTCACCGGGAGCCTGCCCAGACCGCTCACACTGCGTTCCCTCAGATTCCTGCGTCCCACCGCCAGACCCATCCTGCGTGGCATAGTCTGTCTCCTCGAACGCGTCCTCCCACGCTCTGTCCATCAGCGCCAACCTCTCCGCCCCTTCCCGTCGGTCCGCCTCCCCCCGATCCAGGTCCGGGCCCATGCCTCCTCTCACACGCCCTCCGCCAGCCCAACGCCACCCACTTCCGGCCGGACATCGCCCTACAGCCCGCCTGATGATCAGCCCTGCAACCCCCCGTGCAAGCGCGAAAGAAAGCAGCCGGACCCACTTCTCCTTCCAGCCCACAGCCCCGCCACGTGCCGCTTCCTCGTCCTCGTCCTCGTCCTCGTCCCCATTGCCATCCACCTGCTCTCCCCCTTCCGCGTTCGCCTCCATGTACCGCCGCTCCCTGAAGCGCCGCTGCGTCTTCCGAAGGAATCCATACGCCGCAGGCCCCAGCCCACCGTACACCTCCACCCCAAAGGGGATGAAGTGATGTGGGCGGACATCCCCGTACGTCGCCACCTTGCTCTCCTCTACCTTCTTCGCCGCCGCCCCGGGGGCCATCATGGCCGCTCCCAGGTGCGCGTCTGACATCGGCCGCGCCGTGGCCACATCAAACAGCACATGCTGGCCCGGTCCCTCCGCATCCAGCACTGTCACATCCGGGCAATGATTCCGTGAGTAGGTCAGGTAGCCCGCGAAGTCATCGTGCAATGCAGACGCCAAGGGATAGGCAGACTTGGCCACCTCGAACAGCACCCTCTGCAGTTTGTGGTGGATGAAAGAGTACCAATTTCCTCCCCCAGCCCCCACTCCCCCCCGGCATGCCAGTAAGTGTGTCCCGGTGGGATCCCGCTCTCCTCCACAATCGGGGCACTCCTCCACTTGGCCAAGGAGGGGCTGCTCCGCATGAAGAATGTGCCGCAGGGCCACCCGGTATTCCGCCGAACTGAGCTCCAGGGCTGGGCAGCATGGAACACCCCTCAAGAAAGCAGGCCCAATGCTGTTGAAGGTCACCGAGAAAAGCCAGGGGAGCCGAGACGCCCCCACGTGCCCAGCCAGCCAAAGCCAATCCGCAGAGTGGAGGACAGCAACATAGACCCGTTGGGCACGTTTTTGAGACCTGCTGTAATCACTCAACTTCTTGACGTCGTCCGCCTCATCCAAAGCGTCATCCAAGTAGGCAAAGATGACCACGCTAGGGTGTCCCTCCTGAACCCGCTCCAGCACCACCTGCAACGGGGCAGCCAAGTAAAGTGGCCCCAGGGGGTCCCCCTGCTGCGTGCCCTCCTTCGACTTGACAAATCGCATCACCGAGCCATCAACGCCCCCCAGCCGAAACCCCAGGTTCGCATCCACCCCATAACAAAGGTCCGTCCATGCCCACAGCTCCGGGAAGTCCCGCTCGATAGCCTCAAACATTGCCTCACGGTGCACCGCATTGAAGGCATTCCTGGCATCTGCCTTAACACAGACCCATTCCGGGTGCCGATCCAGGGCCGCCTGAACAGTGTGGACCCCCAGGTCCGCCCCTCCCTTCACCGCAACCCCAATCTGGGCCGCCTGCAGTCCACCATGCTCATCATCCTGTCGACGCCCACAAAATCGAGCCCTGAGGGCCTTCGCACGCTGCCTGCATATGACCTTTGCCACTAGCTTCCGGGAAACTTCGCCACACGCAATGAGCCGGACGTTGACGCCGAGGTCATCCTTCAGCAACGCCACTAACCTAGCGCCTGCCAACCACTCCCGAACCCCCGCCGGGCCCGGCCTGCCGCCAGATGTTTGCACACATCCAACAGTGCATATGGACCGCCCACATATGCTCCCAGCGCCACTGAGAGCATATGTCTCACGTCCCAAGGCCCGCGGCAGATTACGCATTACATCATCGAACGTCTTTTCATCCAGCTCAAGCGCCAGCCCCCGAAGCTCCCGCGCCGGCTCTATACGGTCGGAACTCTATACGGTCGGAACTCTATACGGTCAAAATAATATAATACGATTTTGATAATAGGAAAATCCTATTAAACACACCTTGTAATGTATGATATATTTCAGTGATAGTATTTAGTTAACTAATATTGATATGTGCAAACTGCAAAAATATTTAGGGTAAGAATAACTTCACTATATTTAGGTATATATCTATATATTCTAATATTGTACAAACTATATCACTTATCAACTATTTATGTTTGAGCACTATCAAATAACAATGAACTCTCAAAAGTATGTTTCCTATCTATATTATTATCATATTATTTCTATTGTACAATGTCTCTATTTACTTGTTATATATACTATTATATGCTATCTACTTTTTAATCATATCTTTAACCTCCCTCCTAGTGAGGTACAAAACTGCAGAAGCATTTGCCAACTCCTCAACAACTTTCAGCCGATTTTGAAGGTCAGTATTTTGTTTTTGCGGGAAACACCGGTGATAAGGT
>LGRX02012425.1:29334-50435 GCA_001247695.2 Cymbomonas tetramitiformis
GGATGCAGTTTGGGCCCTGCAGCGCGCGAAACGCTTGGAATGCAGTTTGGGCCCTGCAGCGCGCGAAACGCTTGGAATGCAGTTTGGGCCCTGCAGCGCGCGTAACGCTTGGAATGCAGTGGCAAATCCCTAGAGCATGGCCAATGCCATCCACAGGGTCTGAAGCGCGCGCGGCCGTCGACGTGTGTGGGCCACGCTGCGTGTCGAGCTATGAATGATACTCGTGAACACGCATACGGCGTCTTGTTATCTTTCGGAGTCCAGATAAACCTCTGAAAGCCAGCAAAAGGTCCGCCAAATAGCTGTGCTATAACTTTTGCTGGCTTTTAGAGGGATGTCTGGAGTCCGGAAGTTAACAAGACGCCGTATGCGTGTTCACAAGTATCATTCATAGCTCGACACGCAGCGTGGCCAGGGTGAAGCTGCAGGCGCTCACCTGGTAGCCTTTGCCGTACCTCGCCTTGAGCGAGATGGACGTTCCCACTGCCCGCAGCTGCGCACACCAAAAACCCGCTCTAACGCCCTTACTCTTTACGCACTGCCGCGATGCAGGTATAATCGGATGACGCGTACGGCATGCGTGATCTGACGGCGAGAATGGCATGTATAATTTGATGACAAGTACGACGTGTATGGTCTGATGACAAGCACGACCTGTATGGCCTGATGAAAAGTACGACCTGTATGATCTGATGACAAGTACGACCTGTATGGTCTGATGACAAGTAGGACCTGTATGGTCTGATGACAAGTACGACGTGTATGGTCTGATGACCTCAAGAGCCGGCTCCAAATCCATGGGCCGCGCAAACCTGATCTGCACCCCCTGTTGTGGCTTTGTCACCCCCCACCCGCCCCGGAGCCCTCCCCGCTCTCGCCCGAGCTGCATGCTGTATAGGCCTCATCTCTATCTTGCCAGTCGCAGAGCCAGGAGGACGCTCGTGCGAGCTGCGTGGCTTGACACGAGCCTGCAATCTGACGAAGAAGCCTCCGTGTCACATGCCGAGTCTGAATACCGTGTTCTCGAGAAACATCGCAGAGTTAACTTCTGGATACAGTGCCTCAGCCCAACCGTCGATTCTGTGGCTCTGCCTGGTCCGCGCCACGTGGCTCTGCCTGGTCCGCGCCTGGCCCTCTCCGCGCACTGCGCACAACCACCACAGCGGGTGGCGCCTCCGGGGAAGCCTGGAACTGGCCCTGGGGTTGCACGCGGTGGGGACGACTTGCCTGCGCGGTATGCAATATGGCGATCTGGTCACCGAGCGCGTCCGCCTCCTCCATGCTATGCGTCGTAAGCACCACCACCCGTTCCTGTTTTAGCTGTTGGATCATCTCCCAGACGCGGCGACGGCTGAGAGGGTCTAAGCCAGTAGTGGGCTCATCCAAGAAAATCACCTGCTCGAACCAGCCCACTCCAGAAAGTGAGCGGACCTCGGCTGCAGCGAGCTCTGACCCAGGCCGCGCGGTATTGAGAGGCGCCCGCGGTAAGAAGACAAGGTGACAGCTCCGCCTCCCCCGCGGCAAGCAGACAAGGTGACAGCTCCGCCTCCTCGAGTTGTGCTCTGCTTTCTGCTTTCATCCAACCCGGTTTTGATGCTCGTGTCATCACCTCGGTCATTGTGTTCTGTTGGTGGATTGTACTCTGTTGTCCGGACACGGTGGATGCACTCCGGAGGGCACCCTCTCGAGCAGGCGCCGCACAACGCGCCACGTGTCTGCTTCCACATATATCTACTACCGCCAGCACAACGCGGCGGCTGAGGGAATCCACCACATACAATTCAAGCCCTACGTCGGCTCCTAGTCCGAGAAACCTGCGAAGCCCGTGGTAGTGGAGCTATGCTTTTCCGGCTGAAAGCCAGTTTCCCGGCTGGCGCATTTTCTCTCCTCTCCCCCTTCTTTTCCCGGCTAGCACCTTCGGCCCACAATGTTGCTCATCTCCCCCTTCTTTTCCCGGCTCCAGGACGTTTTCCCGGCTAAATCCACAGAAATCCCGTGGTCCCAAGGGGACCACCCACTGCCAATGTCTTTAACTATGCGTCGGCTGTGCTCGGCAGAACGGGCAAAATGAAAGCAGGAGCGCATGTGGCAGGGAGAGTAAGAAGGGGAGGGGCGGCGGGAGTCACATCCGGGTCCGCCAAGCTCGCCATGGCCATAGAGAGGCGCCGCTTCATGCCGCCGGAGAACGTCCCCGCGAGGCCGTGCTGGTGCTGCTCGAGCCCCACCGCCTGCGCAGCGCATGACACGCCCCATCCGCCCGTTGGATCAAAGACAAATGAACGCGGCACCAACACTCTGCCCCCCACAGCGCCACCCCTTGCGCAGAGTCACCCGGGGGACCATCACTCCTGCTGCGCCTCCAGACGCGCTGTGGCAACCGCGCGCCTCCTCTGCTTTCCTCTTCAAAGTGGTGCTGCACGCAAGCCACCGCAGCGGTCTGGCGGGGCGCTTCTATTGGCGCGCCCGTGTGCGCGGTGTGCCGAAGAAGCGCCGGGGTTTGGCCAATGCCAGCAGCAGGCCCCGCACCTGCAACGCCTTGTGCACTGCTGCCGGCACCGCCCCCCAGGGCACACCCTTCAGGCGCCCGTACAGGTGCAGGTGCTCGGCTGCGGTTAGCTCCCCCCAAAGGAGGTCCTCCTGTGCGCACAGCCCGACCCGGCGCCGAATCTCCCGCATCCGCGTGCGCACATCAGGCCCTGCCCCCCCCCTCCCGCCACCCCGCGCCCAGAGTCAAGCCCCCACTGTCCGAAGCACACCAGGCCGGGGCCGCACCCAGGCCAGCGGAAAGCGGCGGCGGCCTGCGCCAGGCAGGCTCTCAACGAACTACAAGAGAAAGGCCGTGGCACGGCAGAAACAAGACACACGACACAAGTGGACAGGGTGCAACGGCTGTGGGGATGCACCACGACGAAGGCCTCGCCATGCGTCGGGTCGGCGTTGCCCGTCAGGAGCTTGATGAGAGTGCTCTTGCCGGCGCCGTTGTGGCCGAGGAGTGCGAAAAGAGAGCCGCGCTGCATCTGCACCGTCAGCTCCTTCAGCGCCGTGCCGCCCTTGGGGTACGACTCGATACCTGGCCGCCCTCACTCCCCCCCCCGGCACCACCCTCCGCCGCTCAGTCGAGGGGTGCGCGCCGCAAGGCTGGATACTGCGCCACGCCACGTCCCGGCGCCTACACGCCAGCACTCCACCGCACGCGCGGGCCCACCTTGTAGCACCGGATGCTACCATCCTCCTCGGAGAGCTGCTGCTCACGCGCGATGGTGTCTCCCTCGAGGGCCGTGTTCTCAGGGTCCACCAGCCCCCAGTACGCAGGCAGAAGCGGGAAGTACACCGGCTGCGCCGCACCATGCTCCCCGCACAGCACCTGGCCCGCGTACCATGCCCCGAGGAGATACACGGCAGATGACGCGAGGAGCATATTCAGACTGAAAGCGAGGCTCGGCGCACTCCAGTCCCCGTAGCTGCGCAGGCGCCACCACCTCTCCATTCATCAGAGCCCGTGGCTGCACATCGCCCTCACCTGCGCCGTGCTGCCACCTGGATGTACCAAAAGAAGCTGGCAGAATTAGGAGGGTCGTGGAATACTTGGTAGGCTGAGAGGGTAACCGTTATGGACAAGTGAAGGGGGGGGCGAAGGAAGGCCCGTAAAGCAGGGACCGTCTGCATGGAGCGAAAGGGGTTGCACAGCGAGGGTCAGGGGAGGGTTAGGGGCACACTTTGGCTCGTGGTAGATATCACTCCACACAAAACGTCGTCCCCCGAAGTCATCGCCCTCCCAGCCCACGTGGTTGAGGATGGTATTGAAGCACCTCTCAAAGTGGAACCACGGCATGAGGAACATGATGGCCTGCACCACCGGCGACTGGCCGGGTTTGTACACCTGCAAGCCCACTGGCGCCATCACATCAAAGTGCCGTCGCTGGTCCCCAAACAGATATTCCACCACGCGTGTCGCCAACACAGGGGGAGCGGCGGCGCAAGCTATCGGCAAGCACCGAGCAGAGTCAAGTCAAAGGAGCGCTCGGGGGAAGCTCGCAGGGCTCCCCCGGGTGCACTGCAAGCACACTGCGGCGAGCGGCGCCGGCAGCGTAACAGCAACACCGCGCAAGCCCTGACGGTGCTCCCGGTGCTCCCCCCCTCGCTCATGGCCGAGCACCCGCAGCCACCTCCAATAAAGCCCTACAGGAGGGAGCACGCACCTCGTCCATCAGGGGTACGTGGGCCACGCCCATGTCGAAATACGCCGCAACATCAGATGTGGTCGACGCCATAACCACGTAGAGGAACGAGCCCACGAATAGAACGAACCCCTGCGCACGGCCTCCCACCCCGCAGGCAGGCGCCTTCAGAGCCTGGCCAATCAGGCACCGCTTGTGCAGTCCACCAATGAACGCGGTGCGTCGCCCTCCCGGCAAGCCGTTTGCAAAGAGAAATTCCAGAGCGCGCGGAGGCATCCGCCACGTGGCGCGTCCTGCAGCACGCGGATGCTCCGACAAAATGGCGCGAGGGTACGGCAAGGAGGACTCAGGTGGCGTGGAGCCATTGGGCATTTGTTGAACCCGCCTCTTGCCCGCGAAGGGTCCGGCAAGGTGGCGCCGTGGGACCGCGCGGCGACCCAGCAAAAGCGCGCGGATGCTTCCGAGAAGCTGCGCGCGGAGGTTGCATGGCAACGAGCGCGCAAAGGCTTCTGAAACGCGGCACCCAGGGGGAGTGGGGGGGGGTTGCGCACAGCCATATTGAGGAACTGGGTCCGGGAGATCATGGAAGCAAGGAAGATCATGAGCGCGGTGAAGGACCATCCGGACAACATTAGGAGTATGAAGTGCACCTGTGACCCATGCAATGTATGATCAGCCTATGCACCGAGTGTGCGAGGTCCGCACAACAGAAATCTCCGGAGATCGAGCCACAAACAGAGATTGCGCCGTGCCGGCACGCCTCCATCTAAGCGGCCAGCAAGGAGGTGGCACCTGCGTCCATTATCCAGCGAGGCGGTAACAGCAGGCGGTGCACTGGAGGCGCGAGATGCTCTCTCCCCGCTTCGGGCATGGTCCTCGGACGGGCCTGCCCCGAGGTGTGGTGGCTGGTGTTCATACATTCAGTAGAATGCTTCCCAAGTTGCGAAACTCATGCTTTTGGATTTTGATGTTTTATTACAACTTCCATATTTAGGCCGAAATGCATGTAGTTGTCAGGGGAATCGTTTTTCATATTTTTAATGCGGCCTCAGTGTAAATTTGGAGGTGCGCCACCCTTCTCTCAGAGCATCATTATCAAATTTGACGGGTAAATGAATATAAATTCCCTCTATTAATGGTACGGTACGCGCACTCTTTTGTTGTGGGCAATTTCAGCCCATATCTAATATGCTGTGCTGGTATATGGGGTGGCGCGCCCCCAATTTTATGTGCTAGTACCTTCGAAAATATGAAAGAATAAACACCCTGACACTCATTGTATTTCCACCTAAATATGGTCAGAGTGTCAGAAACAAAATAAAAACGCCAGTGTCGCCTGGGACATTCGCTGCATCCTCGAAGATTGCGCTGGCCCAAATCAGGAAGCCAATAGCATGCTCTCAATTTGTGATTTCATTTCCTTGAATCATTCTTTGATAGAACGGTTCGTTATCATCGGATGGATCCTAAGTCACTTGGAACCAAAATTTCTTGAATCCCCCTTCTTCAACACTTTAATCTGTTTGACTTTCAAAGATCCGATCAAACAATTTGCAAATACGATTTGCGCGGTTCGAGCACCGCAGCCATAAAAATGGAAACTTGTACTTGAGGGAAGTCGGATAGGTGCATGCCATTCATTCTTAGTGGGGGCTGACTGTATGAAGACCGACCACCATAGCTTCACCGACGAATGCACGTCGACGTCTATATTTGCAGCGACGCCTGAAGAGGGTTCGGCTGACTCCGAGGTTCCGCGAAGGCGCTACTTTCACATTTTCCGACCAACGCCGCACAGCGCCAGCTGAAATGCCATTGAGCTCGCGGATGCTGCAGCGACGCGCTCAGGGTCGGCGCATGCATGTGGGGCACGGACACGGCGGGGCTTCTGGTACAGCGCACCTCCATGTCGGTTCTGCTCAGGACGCGCAAAGTGCTGCAGGCGCCCGCGGCCGCTCCGAGCAGGGCGTTGGCCCCGCACAACACGGCAAAGGTGAGGAACCATGACAGCCAATGGGCTGCCTCGGAGAGACCCATGGTGCGCATGTTGGCCAGCAGCTTGCGCGTCTTCTCGTCCACCAGGATGTTGATCACAAAGAGAGCGTTCACCGTGAGCCCGAACACCAGCGCCCCCGCTGCCAGGCTCGGCACAGCCGAAGAACTCGTGCCATTTGAGTCCGAGTCCTGCATCCCAAAATGGCTCTTGAGCCGCTAGGGGTCAATAAATGGGCGCAGCTCTAGGGCAGACCTGCGGGGGCTCTCGCCGGAGCGGGCCCGATGGGTTTATAATGGATGCTAGGCGTAGTTCTGTGGCACCCCGGGGGCCCACGGGTGTGACCGATTGGCAGGGCTGCAGCGGCAAGTTGTACAGCTGCACCTTGAGTGTGGCACCCCGGGGGCCACGGGTGTGACCTCCAGCGGGGCTCAAAGGTGCTCCGAGGCAGCTTTTTGCTGAGAACTCCCATTTTTCCATGCACGGCGTGCCGTGAACACGATCTAAAGATTTGACTGGTCTGCTTACATACACGTGTTTAACATGCGCCACCCTGCCTGATCCGTGACTTGTCTACATTCGGTGCTACGTGCCACGTCACTCGGGCACGCCTCTGTCCTGCGCTCCGCTCCTGCCCGGGCACTGCTCCGAGGTGCCACGTCAGAGGAGGGATTGTTTTTGCGCACCGAGTCCGCGAGGTCGGCTTCCTCCTCCGAGCCCGCTCGGGTGCTGCTGTTGAACTTCCCCTCCGGGAAAGTCTGGATCCACGCCTTGTAGTCCGCGTCTGCCCCGCGCTCGGCGCTCAGAATGGCGCGCTCCGCCGCCGCCTGCGCTCCATCACATCCACGTCGCCCC
The DNA here is from genome assembly GCA_001247695.2 of Cymbomonas tetramitiformis. NCBI lineage: Eukaryota > Viridiplantae > Chlorophyta > Pyramimonadophyceae > Pyramimonadales > Pyramimonadaceae > Cymbomonas > Cymbomonas tetramitiformis. Next base: position 36,361 of record LGRX02012425.1, read on the forward strand.
CGTCTACCCCTCCCCCCCCGCCAAAATAGCGAACTTCTCAGAATTATTCATTTGGAAAATGAATCGTTATGTGTCCCTTCTACAGGTCAAGGGTAAGCCGGGACGGGCTCCCCCCTGACAGGAACGGTCACCTGGACGGTGCCGTCTGGGGCGTCGACACTTAGCGCGGCCGTGTCGACATTTTTGCCCTGCCTGTCTGTGGCGATCCCCAGCGGGGGGGAAGGAACCTGAATCGATTGTGACATGATGTCATCAGGGATAAATCCTGGCTGTCACAGGTAGGGCAGCGAAAGGTGGGCAACCTGAGGAGACAGCTCTTCTCCCCGTGGGGGGCAGAATCCCTGAATCACATGCAGCAGAAGCAGCCGGGCTTGTCCTTGCAAGGCGTTGCTAAGCCTTCGCAGGCAGGCGTGCCAGGTGGCCCAAAGAGGAGGCAGTTGAGGTCATCAGCAGGATCAGCGGTGTAGCAGCGGCGCGGGCAGCGGCGCTCTCCGGAGTGCCGCACGGCGTCGCCTAGTGCGCGGGCACACGGGTGGAGCCATGGGTGCTGCAGGGGGTGGTGTCTCGCTTCCCGCGCTACAGGCTGGACCGTTGGGGGGCCGGAGGACCTGCCCGAGGAGGAGGGGGTCCGTACTCAACAAATACACACCCGCATCCTGGCACTGTGAGACGTACACCGGTGTGAGATAGGCATCGAGTGTGGGGCTTACGCCGGCTGTGAGATGGGCACCGGCTGTGAGATGGGCAGCGAGTGTGGGGCTTACGCCGACTGTCAGACGTACTGTGGCTCTGTAATGTGTACCAGTTGTGGGTTGTACGCCACCTTGGTGATGTGCATCGGGTGCGTGAGGTGCACCTTTCGTGGGGTGTGCATCCGCTGGGTAGTTTGCACCAGTGCAAGGATGTGCGCCCGTTTGCTTCACGTGCAGCAGTTGTGCAAGGATGTGTGCCCGTTTGCTTCACGTGCAGCAGTTGTGCATGTGTGCCCGTTTGCTTCCGCGTGCAGCAGTTGTGCAGTTTGCTTCACGTGCAGCAGCAGGATGTGTGCCCGTTTGCTTCACGTGCAGCAGTTGCGCATGTTGCCCGTTTGCTTCACGTGCAGCAGTTGTGCAAGGATGTGTGCCCGTTTGCTTCCGTGCAGCAGTTGTTATTGCCCGTTTGCTTCACGTGCAGCAGTTGTGCAGGATAATGTATTGCTTCACGTGCAGCAGTTGCGCCGATGTGTGCCCGTTTGCTTCACGTGCAGCAGTTGTGCAAGGATATTGTGCCCGTTTGCTTCACGTGCAGCAGTTGTGCAGGATGTGTGCCCGTTTGCTTCACGTGCAGCAGTTGTGCAAGGATGTGTGCCGTTTGCTTCACGTGCAGCAGTTGTGCAGGATATGTGCCCGTTTGCTTCACGTGCAGCAGTTGTGCAAGGATGTGCCCGTATGCTTCACGTGCAGCAGTTGTGCAAGGATATTGTGCCCGTTTGCTTCACGTGCAGCAGTTGTGTAAGGATGTGTGCCCGTTTGCTTCACGTGCAGCAGTTGTGTAAGGATGTGCGCCCGTTTGCTTCACGTGCAGCAGTTGTGTAAGGATGTGCGCCCGTTTGCTTGTCCAACGTGGACCGCAGGAGCAGGAAACGTGATTCCTGTTTCGCACCTGAACACCGAGGTAGTGACCATCGAGTCCGAGGAGGTACCGCGCTGAGTTGCTTCCCCTCCACTGTTCTCCTGTAACAGGGTCGTTGTAGAGATCTCTGAGGGTTTCATTGTACCTGCATCAGGGCGATGTGGCGTTAGCTTACGTTGCGGATGCCCGCTCCTGAAACTGAGCGAATCTGAGCGAGATTGCAGCGAAGTTCCTGATGCGAGTTCCCCTGAAAGAAACTGGAGGACCCTTTCGTATCATAAGGGAAAACCCTTTGCAAATGCAGTGGGAGAGCGGCGAGGAAGAATCGCTGTACCATAATTCATAAGTTGGATGCCAGGGCTCGCTAGTGCCGTTCACAACTACGTCAAACACTAACGCGGTATCCACCTGAAACCACAATCATTTATGACCCGAATCCAAAGTCATGCCCCCTGATTTGAACCTAACCGCTTGCACTTGAAGTGCTTATGGAAAAACAGCTCAGTCTTCACCAGCACAGACCAAGAACCAAGCTCATGCTTCTCCAAGAACAACAGAGACAGGCTGCTGGTTTACGCGAGGTGAAGAGCTCGGCAAGATACGGAGCTGAAGCTTCGAGAAAGTGGCGGCTCGGCATAGAGGCCCAGCATCCACAGCACGGCTAGCTCTTTACATAACGAGAGGTCGCCGGCCGGTAGCGCAGCGCGGAGTGGGTCAGTGTATGTTGAATTACCACTCCAGGATTGTTCGCGATGTAGTTCGCAACATGGCGCGCGCTGGCGAGCCCCACGACGTCTTCGCCGAGCTTGAGCCCAGGGTTTTGCCGCAAGAAGTATTTCATAACGTTTTCCACTTTTGGCGAGTGAGATGGCGAATACACCAGTGTTATACACTTTCCGTCCTCCGACGTCACGTGGTCGCTGTAACGAGAGTACAAAGACAACCGAGTGGATCACGTAGTGGATCTTGGTGCTCGTCAGTCCCGAAACTGGACTGTAAAACCGCGTGCAAAAAAGGTGCGGAGAAGGAAATCTATACGCAGCTAGTCAGCCACTTCACGTATATGCCACTACTCAGACAGGTGCCCTTCAAACATAAAGAGCTATTAAGAGCAGAAAATGTGTCTGTTGCAGTCCACCATAACCCTGGAGTACACTTGTGCAAAAAGGCAAAGTATCTGCAAACTATGACATAGAATTTACAAGATTCGAAAGCTTGATGGATGGTACGCACTCATAGTTAAGTTGGAAACTGGCACACTTCGAGGCCTTCAGTAACACCGCGGGATGACTCTCGTCCGTTTGCGCACTGTGGTGTTTTGTCGTCGTTTGAGTTTTCAGTACTTGCAGCAGTATCACGGTGAAGACAGAGAAGAACGTGAGCACAGCGGACGACAAGCGACGGCGGAACAGCACGCGGAAGTTCTTTATAGTCAAAGCCAACAGCTGAACCCCAAACTCCAGTGCGAAGCTGTGAAGCCCAGGAGACTGTTGTTCCTGCGCTTGCGTCTCCATCCAGAAGGCTAGGTAGACCTATTTTCCTTTGGGAAGGCCGTTGTCACAGCTCTCTTCTGGAAGAGATCAACGCCAGCCAGTTGAGTGCACCTCACGACAGGTTCAACAACCTTTTACTTTCGCTTGCGTGCAGCGCAGCTTTGGACTTCCGGAGTATGTTGGGATCAGATAAGCTACAAAAGGATATTTTTAGGCTCTAGTGAAAGTGATGGGGTTAATTCCTGTAGGACACGTGCGAAAGTCTTGCAAAGCATACAGGTTGTAGATACCTTAGATAGAACATCGGAAAAGTATCTTGTTACAATGTCTTCAGATAGGGCTTTCGTTTGGGGTATGCGGCTTCATACGTACTGTACATAATTCATATCATATCATATCATATGTTACATTATTCAAGTAGCGTCACACAACTGTCACACACACAAGTCGAAGTGTCACATACAACATCGGGATTCGGACGAGCACCTGAGACACCTTCGACCTTGTAACTGTGATACGGTCTGTGTCACTGATTACTGTACCGAGGTATACAGTGTCACATTATTTCCGAAATGATTTCTGAATGAGTCGACACCAGCGCGACATCGGCAGCGGCACCGCAGTTCCACACGCGAGGTTTCTGGTTTCAGGTTAGAGGTTTGCCAGCCGAACGGTTTGCGACGTTTCTACTGTAACGGTTTGCGACTTTCATTTTGCGTCTCTCGTCCGATTAACTCGGATCATCAAAATGAGAATCGCGGACAACAAGTAGTACGTAGGGTTTTCGGCCTGTAACCAAAAACCTGCTCATCAACTTTGAACTCTCAAGGGTTTTTTTTTAAGAACTGATAGTCTCACTGGAGTTTGCGAGGCTTCACCGTTCAACCTTTGAAGTCCCTTGCGCCCCCACAGTACTGTCCACTTATGTTTGTTTCCTGAAAATAACCGTTGCAAAGATGGCTAACAGAACTCTTCCACAGCTTGTAAGCCGCGGTTCACAGCAGACGTCGGATTTTTTTCCTTCCGTGCGCGTGCGCGTGCATTCCAGACCTTGCACACCTCGCCGGCAACGATCAGATGTTTCACTGGTGGGGCTGCCTCCCCTCGGCTGTTCTATGTGATGCTTTTAGTGGTCTGCAGTCACGATGTGACCTCATTTTGCGCTTGCCCTGACAATTTTGAGTGATATATTTGTTTGTTGAGCTGCACGAAATTTATGCACGTAACGAACGTTATCCACTGCGCAGTCACTCTTAAGTCGATAGCATAAAAGCTTTTCTTGAGACTGAGGTATTTCATCTTTCTTGAAAGCTTTCGCAGATAATATCATCGTATTCCGGATCAGCGAGGGAGACAGAGGCCAACAACGAAGGCATAAGTAGTTTACTGCAAACTGACAACTTAAAGAGAGCTGACAGGTGGGGTGCAGCAGTTAGGCAACATCCGACAGGTGCTGTGCGCATGATTATGCGTGGCGAAAGGCCAGTTTTGACTAGCGCGTTTTGCTGTGATTTAGGTCGTGTCAGTTGACGCGGTCAGTCACACACTCGTCTGTTGAAGTGATCTACCTCGGCGTGGCTGTTCAGACATCGCAGCTGTAGTATCTCCCTGCGTGAAGCGCGTCGCAGGATGAGTGCGCTACGCACCCAAGTCCGGGGTTAACATTTCAGGGCCCCTGCCAGAATCCCTGAACCTAGTGTCCTTCTGACCCCCCAACCAGAATTTAAGCCCCTTGCGTCCAAATGTGTGCTCCCCGCTGTGAAAGAGGAGAGAGGATACCACTTCATCCGCCATTTCGCCCCTGCTAACCGACCTCGTTGCACCCTTCCAAGATAGATTATTCCCTTTTTGTGAATGGGAATAATTCCCATTCATACGGGATCTATGTGGTCCACTACGTTGATCGCACCACGTTTGTGCACACGGAGAATACGTTAATCGCACTACGTTTCTGCACGCGGAGATTTCGTTGTTGTAGTGTTGAAAGTAAACAGTGGGCTGCTTATTTTGAGCCCCTTCTCGCTCGCATGCTTTCCTCAAGGCGTCTTTTCCAGTACAATGAACCGTAGAGTTACAGTACACCACCGACCACAACGCCCCTTCCGCGGCGGACTTTCCTGAGCCGCGCAGCTTCGAGAGCCCCAGGCAGCGCGGACTCTCCTGAGCCGCGCAGCTTCGAGAGCCCCCGGCAGTACGGCCCGGACAGACTAGAGACATGTAACCCGTCCTCTGGTGCGGTGGTCTGTCACAGCGCCTACCCGAGGGCCCCCGGCCGCACGTGCCCCGTGGACTATCGCTACTCGCCGGCGGTGTTCGACCGCACGCCCGACCTGTGCGCAGACACCTTGTACGTGGTCGGAGGGTTGTACGGGAACACCGAGGCGCTGGGCGCTGTGCAACTGCTGACGGAACGGGACCCAACCGCGCGCTTCGTGTTCAACGGCGACTTCCACTGGTTTGATGCGGACCCAGAGCTCTTTGCGCACGTGGACCAGCTGGTCGGGGACCGCGGCCTGCGAGGAAACGTCGAGTCCGAGCTGGCACGTTATGACGTGCAGGACCCCGAGAATGTCGGGTGCGGCTGCTCATATCCACCAAACGTGGATGATGCCGTGGTGGAGCGCTCCAACCGCATCCATGCTCGGCTCGCCACGGTGACGACAGCTGAGCAGCGCGCTCGACTCGGCGGTCTCCCAATGCACCTCACTGCACAGGTGTCCCCCACAGCACGATTAATACCCAATACCTGAAGAGGAGGAGCAGGTCCGAAGGCACAGCTGAGGCGGAACAGAAGCGAGGGCCTGTCTGAGGCACAGCTGAGGCGAAACAGAAGCGAGGGCCTGTCTGAGGCACAGCTGAGGTGAAACAGAAGTGAGGGCCTGTCTGAGGCACACTGGGCTTTTGGTCCATTTGGCCAAGGATATTCCTATTGTATTGTTCCTTTATACATCGAGTGTTCTTGGCAGACCCGCGTTTCCATGATTATCTGCCCACGTCATAATCTTGGCTTAGGGATGTTTCCTTGTCCTCTACACACTCCCACTCCGCCTCATTCTATTCTTTTGAGAGGGGTTCAGGGGTGGAAAGCGGATGAAAAGTTTCATTTATGAACGATGATGTCTCCAAGACTGAAAGCCCAATGCAACTGTGGGGAACGAGCGCAGGTCGGAAGACGGAATATTGCGATCGTGCATGGGGATGCCGAGTCGCTTGCTGGGTGGGGTTTTGGCATCGACATGTTGGATGAACCTTCGCACGAGGGCACGTTGTTGGACTGGTTCACGGAATCGAAGGTTGATGCCTTCATTTGCACGCACACCTGCCTCCCTGCTTGGCGTTCGTTTGACTTTGGGAAGCACCGGGGCGTAGTAATGAACAACGGGGCCGCGGGAATGCCAAACGTGAAGGGTGAGCGCTTCGGGATTGTGATACGAGTCGCTTCTTCTGCCTCTTGTGCACCCCCCGTGGCGCCTCTATTTACACACCGCCTGCATGGATTGGAGTACCAAGCCATCCCATTACACTATGACTATGAAGCATGGTGGGAGACCTTCCAGGGATTGTGGCCCCCTGGCAGTGATGCCTATGAGTCTTATGCACAGCGCATTTTGCACGGCACTGAGCTTGACTTGGGACTGGCCGGTAAATAATGTGTTTGACTGAGCAGTAAGTATCACTCGAGGCAAGAATTAAGAGAGCCACTAATCACCGAAGCTTCGAAACTAACACCTACACTGGGATTCGTTCATCGGAATTTATCTATTTATTATGCATTGCAAGTCTGAAGGGTCCCTGGGTATCAAGATTATGCAAATACCGGTTTTATCATGGGAGAGCATTTTTCTTTGTGTCGGCTATTGATGACATGAACCACTACCGATTAACACTTAAAGGGCGAATTGATATACTGCTCATACTGATACTGTTTTCAGGTTGGTGTCGCATATGTTTTGGGGCATATCTCGCGTTCTACTTATCCATTCGTGCCCCTACTTCGCGTGCCTAACAAAGCACACACGCAACTATCTACTTTACATCACGGCTTACACCTAGAGCACGCGAGCATACATGTATGCCGCTAGGTTGGAGTGCATGCACGCATTCCTCCCTACCCTTTAGTATGGGGCACTCATACCCCTGCACTTTCCGATAAGTTTTTTGCTCAATATATTGAGTTTGGTGGCCTTTACGGGGTTGGGGGACCTTGCTCAACTCACAAATATGGATACCAATACTTCATACATCTCAAGTAGGTGACTAACGTAGAAGTTATGGCACTTTCCGCGCTCATACTGATCCTATACTGCAAAATCTGAATTCGCCCTTTAAGTGTTAATCAAGTAACATATGTTTATGCAAGCGTGCTCGGAGGTGACAACAGTGACCAGAATTAGATGCGTTATTATGAACGATATCTAATAGTTGTTAACGTGAGTAAAACACGTGTTATGTAATTTGTGCCAGTTGGAGCTTGGAAGGGTAGTTGACTCGTTACTGATATGCGATATCACCATCACTCAATACGCAGCTTAAGCTGGGGATATGTATGTCAAAACTCAGAGAACGGGGCAGTCGTCGATCTCGAAAGCCAAGAAGTTGGCAGAACTTTAACAACCTGCCAATCAAATTCGCGGAAATTGTCATAGTTCTCACGAAAGCTCGCAGATGCCTGTGCTTCTTCGAGAGGAGTGTCTGTATATTGTCATTTTTTTGCGCATCCATAAGGTCCCTTGAAGCTTGAGCATACATACACATAGTAGTGGCGTATATATATATATATTGAACACCGAGGAAACAGCAAACTCACAAGTCGGACAAGATCGGTCGGGGTGAAAGTCTAAGACGAGAAATTTAGCACAAACAATGCGGCTATATAAGATCGAAGACAATCGCTAGGCAGTCACCAATTGTGCTAGGAGGCAAGCACAAGAGCAAGAAAAACGGCTAAGTACAAAACGCAAGAGTACTCAGTACGGAGTACAGTAGGACCGATCAGAATGATGTTGATGTGAGGTGCCTAGCCTGTTGTACGGAGTACTCAGTACAGTTGAGTTATGGAGAGAGTTCCTGAATGCATAAGAACTCTAAGTGTAACCAGTTTCGGGATGAGAACTGAACTGAGAATTGTAACATAAAAAGAGCCGTAACTGCTGTATATAGTGTATTGAAAGCATGCACTTGAAAGCAAAAGCATAACTTGAAGGATTTACGAAACCGAAGTCCGATAGTTGAACTTGAAGGATTTACGAAACCGAAGTCCGATAGTTGACCAAACGTAATCATACCTCGTGCGGTCGTTTAATAGCTAGTAATAGTTAAGCCCGAAAGTGTAAAGAAGAGAAGAAACTGGAGTGGTAGCCTCCTACAAAATGGTAATTGGATCGTTTTTACCGGTCGCTTCCTGAAAATTTCTGTTTCTGCGTATTCTGATTGCACCCCCCTTGCGTGATGCCTTTCGCCCGGCGTTTTGTGTTGTGAAATCAAGCACAGTGTGTCGTGCGTTTCTGCTTCGTGTTGGTGGGTGCGTGGTTGTGGGATTCAGGTGCTCTAGGAGTGGAATTCTCCGAGTGCTTTGATCCGCGACGTAGTTTGGTACGGCTACCTAGCAATGAAGGAGGTGGCTTGGGGCCCTTGGTCCTCCCTCCCCTTTGCGAATGTACTTTGAGTTGTTCTGTCCTCGGATGGGACGGCTGCTCTGACGTGGCGTTGTAGCGTCCTTTGCGTATATGCAATTTGGAATTTGCGTATATGACTTTGGAATTATTTTTACTTTTACGAACGAAAACGTGTTTTGCGTTGACGCGTTGCTCTAGATTCTTTCTTTTGGTCTAGGATGTTTTGTCGTGCGCTTTGGGCGGCGTGTCGGTTTGGCTGCGGGTTGGTGATGCCGGGTTTCAGGTGTTCTTGAGGTTCCGATCTCCGGGTACTTTGGGCCGCGAGGAGATTTAGGCGCGCTTCTGCCCTAGCATGTTTCTTGTTCACGCATAACGCTTGAGCTCGTGTCACGAGCGCACAGTTACGCGGGTCGGGCTTGGGATTTGGAATCGCGTGGATTTTTCGGCAGAACCGACCCTTCGCGGCGGGAGCGCTGCGCGATTTTTTTAAAATTGTGCGGCCTTTGCTGAATTGTCCCCGTGTTTCTCAATCTCGGGTAGCCTAGGGCTTGCGCCCTCCATACTCAGGAATTGCCGCGCTTCGGCCGGTTTGACCACTCGGCTCGTGCCTGAGTGGTGACTTTCTGGGTGCGGCGTGTGCTTGTTGCTTTGCATGGGCGTAAGTGCCTCCACTACGTTAGTTAATTAGCACGTCACGGCCTAGGTGCGCGGCGGTCCCCGGGATGAGCGTCGGGATGAGCCGTGCCAAGCGCGTGGCTTCGCGCTGCGCGGTGCGTATGGCTCAGCGGCGGGCTTGGGATCGGGCGGCGTGGTTCATTCTGCGGCTTCAGGTGTTGCGGGATGTCCGTGTCGGGCGCGATCGTTGCGTGGTTTGGCTTAGGGGTCAGGAGATGCGGGATCGGGCGGCGGGTTTGCGGGCGTGGCGGCGGGCGGCGTTTTTCGTTGCTAGGCTTAGCTTTTTGCGAGTGGCGTCCCGTGGGATTGTGCGCCGTGCGGTCTTGCGCCTGTCCGAAGGGGGGGGGAGGTACCTCAGATCGGACGAGCGCAGAGCGCACTCGGCGTACGGCCACGTCACCGGTGCTACCTTTAGGGGAGCGCGTGACCACAGCCACTGCGCGAGCGCTGCCCTAAGCGAGGCGTGCGGCCACATCGGCGTTGCCCCTAGCGAGGTGCGCGGCCACTGCCCTAGCACCAGCGCTGCCCCTGGCGAGGCGCGTGGTGGCAGTCGCGGCATTGGCGCTGCCCCTGGCGAGGCGCGTGGTGGCAGTCGCGGCACTGGCGCTGCCCCTAGCGAGGCGCGTGGTGGCAGTCACGGCACTGGCGCTGCCCCTAGCGAGGCGCGTGGTGGCAGTCGCGGCACTGGCGCTGCCCCTAGCGAGGCGCGCGGCCACATCGGCGCTGCCCCTTGCGAGGCGCGTGGGTGGCAGTCGCGGCACTGGCGCTGCCCCTGGCGAGGCGCGTGGTGGCAGTCGCGGCACTGGCGCTGCCCCTAGCGAGGCGCGTGGTAGCAGTCGCAGCACTGGCGCTGCCCCTAGCGAGGCGCGCGGCCACATCGGCGCTGCAACACACTATTCGATGAAAATGATATTATCATATGTCATTTTTGGATTTATATATATTTCAAAAAAATCAGGGTTTAGTGATATTTATGCGCGAAATAGGGATACATAAAGGCAACACGGTAGAAAAGTGCAGTATGCGTACAATGAAAACACCGAAATATGCATACATGTATCATTCTTTATTCAAATGTTTACGAGTAGAGTACTTTTCACCCTATACCGTCGAGGCATGACTGATACTATCAGTCAGGGCGGTCGAAAAATCCTACTATTTTATTCATCATTCTCTTCTTCCTCATCTCCATCATTCTCATCTTCCTCAGATTCGGCAGTGGCCGCTTCCTTGCCCTTCGCCGTCGGTTCGCTCTTCTGTTTTGGCTTCGTCTCGGCGTCCTGATCGGGCTCGTTGTCGAAATTGATCAGCCGTTGCTGCGCAGAGCTGACCATGAACTGGTCGTGGTCGTGGTCGAAGCCGATCGCGTTCATACCACACCTCATGGCGGCCATGGACGTCGAGCCGACGCCGCAGCAAGCGTCGAGAATCCAGTTGAGTGGATGGCCGTTCTCATCCATCTGCCCCTAGCGAGGCGCGTGGTGGCAGTCGCGGCACTGGCGCTGCCCCTAGCGAGGCGTGCGGTCACATCGGCGCCGCTCTGAGCGATGCACGCGGCCACAGCCACAGCATTGGCACTGCCCCTAGCGAGGCGGGCGGCCACTTCGGCGCCGCTCTGAGCGAGGCACGTGGCCACAGGCACGGCGCTGGCGCTGCCCCTAGCGAGGCGCGCAACCACATCGGCATTGCCCCTAGCGAGGTGCGCGGCCACTGCCCTAGCACCAGCGCTGCCCCTGGCGAGGCGAGTGGTTGCAGTCGCAGCACGAGCGCTGCCCCTAGCGAGGCGCGTGGTGGCAGTCGCGGCACTGGCGCTGCCCCTAGCGAGGCGCGTGGTGGCAGTCGCGGCACTGGCGCTGCCCCTAGCGAGGCGCGTGGCCACATCGGCGCTGCCCCTAGCGAGGCGCGCGGCCACATCGGCGCCGCTCTGAGCGAGGCACGCGGCCACAGGCACGGCGCTGGCGCTGCCCCTAGCGAGGCGCGCAACCACATCGGCGCTGCTCTGAGCATGGCGCACGGCCACGGCACGAGCGATGCCTCGAGCGAGGCGCGCGGCGACGGCCACAGCGCAAGCGCTGCCCAGAGCGAAGCGCACGGCTATTGTGCAAGTGCCGTCCCTAGCGGGGCGTGCAGTGGCAAGCATGGCGCGAGCATGCGCTACATATGCCCTGGCGCGAGGCGCACCCATAGCCATAGCGCTAGCACTGCCCCTAGCGAGCCCCGCGAGCACGGCCATGGCACCGGCGCAACCCCCTGTGAGGTGCACGGCCGCGGTCAGAGCGCTGGCGGTGACCCGAGCGAGGCGCTAGACCACAGCCAGAGCGCTGGCGGTGCCCCGAGCGAGGCGCGCGACCAAAGCCACGACACAGACGCGCGCGCTGGCGCGACACGCACCCAGCTGTCCGTTGATGCGGAGCCTTGGAGGCCGCTCACGGCGCCACCACTAGGCCCATATCCGCAGTCGTCGGTGGAGGTGCTGCCCGGGGAGCGCACACAGTGGCCACCTGACGGTAGTAGAGCAGGAGTGTTGCCCCAAGAGCACACACTGCCGCCACCCGACGAGGAGGCGGAGGCGTCGCTCCGAGAGTGCGCACAGCTGGCCCCTGGCAGCACATTGGCGGTGGGGCCCGACGAGTGCGCGCAGCGGCCACCTGCCAGCAGAGTCGAGTCACCGCGTGAGGGGCGCACGCAGTCATCATCGGAGCGCACAGTCGAGGTGCAGCCCATGGAGTGTGCACGGAAGTCCTCTAGTGGCTCTGCCGAGGTGCTGCCCGAGGAGGTGTCATTGCCGCTACCTAGCGGCGAGGCGGAGGCGTTTCTCCGAGAGGGCGCACGGCTGCCCCCTAGCCACACGGACCTGTTAGGCTCGCAGGCTCTCGACGTTGCGGCCGCGTCGCCCGATGCGGGGAAGTGCTGCGGTGTCCCTGATGCGGCAGGCGCAGCACCCACGAGGCGAGCGAGCCGTAGAGGGAGGCGAGCAGGTCGCCGCGGGAGGCGAGGAGCCCGTGGTAGGCGATACGTGGTCGAGCCATCGGCCGAGGCGTTGGACTCGACAGGCTCGCAGGCTCTCGGCGTTGAGGCCGCTTCGCCGGATGCGAGGAGGTGGCATGATACCCGGGTTGCGGCAAGCGCAACACCCACGAGGCGAGCGAACCGTAGAGGAAGGCGAGCAGGTCGCCGCGGGAGGCGAGGGACCCATGATAGGCGAGGCGTGGTCGGGCCATCGGCCGAGGCATTGGACTCGACAGGCTCGCAGGCTCTCGGCGTCCAGGCCGTGTCGCAGGATGCGAGAGGGAGGAGCGATGCTCAGAGTGCGATAGGCGCGACCCCCACGAGGCGAGCATGCCGTCGGGGGAGGCGAGCAGGTCGCCGCGGGAGGCGAGGGACCCATGATAGGCGAGGCGTGGTCGGGCCATCGGCCGAGGCATTGGACTCGACAGGCTCGCAGGCTCTCGGCGTCCAGGCCGTGTCGCAGGATGCGAGAGGGAGGAGCGATGCTCAGAGTGCGATAGGCGCGATCCCCACGAGGCGAGCATGCCGTCGGGGGAGGCGAGTAGGTCACCGCGGGAGGCGAGGGACCCATGATAGGCGAGGCGTGGTCGGGCCATCGGCCGAGGCGTTGGACTCGACAGGCTCGCAGGCTCTCGGCGTCCAGGCCGCGTCGCAGGATGCGAGAGGGAGGAGCGATGCTCGGAGTGCGATAGGCGCGACCCCCACGAGGCGAGCATGCCGTCGGGGGAGGCGAGCAGGTCGCCGCGGGAGACGAGGGGCCCGCGATAGAAGGCGGATAGCCTCACGTAGGAGGCGAGGGGCCCGTGGCACGAGGAGCTCGGTGGGTGTCGCACCGGACCCTAGTGGCGTTGCTGAGCCAAAGGCTGGGAGCATAGCGCTCACGAGCCTAGCTAAGGGTGTGAGCAGACAACTATCAGTTGCTCCATGCTCACATCCTTACGCACTTGGGGAAGCAAACGTCATCTGGAGAGTCCACCTCTACGAGGGGGCCCTCGAGGCGTACTAGGGAAGAATTAGGAGGTTTAGGACTTAGGGTAGGAACAGTAGGCGTACGCGGAGCGACCCTGCAAGGAGGCCCACCCTTGCAGGCGTGTCGCCACGAGGTGAGCACACCGAGGTGCTCACCCGCGCCCTCCCCTTAGGGCCACCGAGAGTGAAGCGTCCGGGAGCGGACCGCTTTTCTTTGGGGGGGAGAGAGCGCGCCGCGAGTGGCAGATGGCAGCCACCGCGAGCGCGCCAGGCGCACCGCCATGAGGCAGCAGCTCTCGCTGCGCTGTCTCGGGCTGCGTGACGCGCCGCTGCCCCGCCAGGCACACCAGACGCATGGTGCCTGGGGGTAGCGCGCGGCGTGTGCACCGCGTCCAGGCGCATCGGGCCTCCTTGCAGAGGTTGATGCGCGTGCCTGGGAGCAGCACACCGCGCACGCATGCCCCGCCGCCGAGCGCGGAGCGCGGCACCCACACTCGGGGTGCTGATGAGGCCGGCGAGCCCCAAGCTCCGGGCGAGTGCACCCGTCTCGACGGGACGCATCGCCACGCGCCTGCAAGGAGGCCCACCCTTGCATGCGTGTCGCCACGAGGTGAGCACAGTGCTCACCCGCGCCCTCCTCTTAGGGCCACCGAGAGAGTAGCGTCCGGGAGCGGACCGCTTTTCTTTTGGGGGAGAGAGAGCG
>LGRX02012426.1:0-16142 GCA_001247695.2 Cymbomonas tetramitiformis
GCAGCGCGCTCCAGCGTCGCGCTCAGTGTGCTCCGCAGCGCGCTCCGGCCTCGCGCTCAGTGTGCTCTGCAGCGCGCTCCGGCCTCGCGCTCAGTGCGCTCTGCAGCGCGCTCCGGCCTCGCGCTCAGTGTGCTCTGCGGCGCTCTCCGGCCTCGCGCTCAGTGCGCTCTGCAGCGCGCTCCAGCCTCGCGCTCAGTGCGCTCTGCAGCGCGCTTCGGCCTCGCGCTCAGTGTGCTCTGCAGCGCGCTCCGGCCTCGCGCTCAGTGTGCTCTGCAGCGCGTTCCGGCCTCGCGTTCAGTGTGCTCTGCAGCGCGCTCCGGCCTCGCGCTCAGTGCGCTCTGCAGCGCGCTCCGGCCTCGCGCTCAGTGCGCTCTGCAGCGTGCTCCGGCCTCGCGCTCAGTGTGCTCTGCAGCGCGTCCCGGCCTTATTTCAAGCAATTCACAGCAGGGTGAGACAACCAAGTCAAGCAAGTTGGCAGGCCTCAGCAATGCTTCTCATTAAATTGCTATTAGTTAATTGCTGTGTCTTTCCTTTCTCTGCCATTTCTCTTTTCATTTCTCTGCCATTTATCTTTTCCTCTTTTGCCTTATCCAGGGCTCATTTGCTCTTTTGCCTTACCCAGGGCTCATTGCATTCTGACCTTTGGCTGAGTGAGTGTCTCCCAGAAACTGTCAGGTGACAATGCTACACGAGCTGCTAAGCTACTGTTGCTCTCTTCCTAGCTAACAGTGCTTCTCTGCTTGCTTCCTTGCCTCCTTGGCTAGCAGAGTGCCTCCTTGGCAAGCAGTCCTCTCGTGCAGCCGTCACCTGGCTCTCAATCCCCAACCCCACAACAAAGCAAACAACTCAGAGTGGAGCGGAGGGAGGGTTTTACAGAATTTGAGAGAGAAAGCCGGAGCTTTCAGGGTCAGAATTGCAAGAATTGCCAGGCCCGTGAAACGCTCCTACTTTTGTGTGCGGCTTCGCGGGCCGCAACACCCTCCGACCTAACTACCGCCTCGGTATAGGTCGGGCCTGATCGGGCAGACTGTGCCTACAGGTTGTGCCCGATCTGTCGCGCCCTTCCGCGGGCGCGACTCTGCTGTGAGTCTTGATTTAAATAACCCGAATTATTTCCAAGGCAATAATTCTGAATTATTTCAAGCAATTCACAGCAGGGTGAGACAAACAAGTCAAGCAAGTTGGCAGGCCTCAGCAATGCTTCTCATTAAATTGCTATTAGTTAATTGCTGTGTCTTTCCTTTCTCTGCCATTTCTCTTTTCATTTCTCTGCCATTTATCTTTTCCTCTTTTGCCTTATCCAGGGCTCATTTGCTCTTTTGCCTTACCCAGGGCTCATTGCATTCTGACCTTTGGCTGAGTGAGTGTCTCCCAGAAACTGTCAGGTGACAATGCTACACGAGCTGCTAAGCTACTGTTGCTCTCTTCCTAGCTAACAGTGCTTCTCTGCTTGCTTCCTTGCCTCCTTGGCTAGCAGAGTGCCTCCTTGGCAAGCAGTCCTCTCGTGCAGCCTCTACCATGCCTCCTGCCCTGTGCAGTGGCTCACCTGACAGGTTCAGTGATGTGATGTGCGTGCCGGCAGTCCCTCTCTCGCTACCATGAGCGGCCTAGTCGTCAGACTCTTCGCTACCATGAGCGGCCTAGCCTTACCCAGGGCTCTTCGCTCTCTTGAGCGGCCTAGCCTTATCCAGGGCTCTTCGCTCTCTTGAGCGGCCTAGCCTTACCCAGGGCTCTTCGCTCTCTTGAGCGGCCTAGCCTTACCCAGGGCTCTTCGCTCCCTTGAGCGGCCTGACTGCCGGTGGCACAATGCAACACTGAACACACTCACCCAAGGGGGCCGGGCAGGGGCCGAGGAAGGATGCCATCACCTTCATGCGCTCACATCACGTGAGTGCTGCCGCGGCCGCTGCCATGGCGCCCGGAAGGATGAGCCTCTGCTCGGGCTGCATCTCGCAGTACCTCTCGTAGCAGTCGCTGCGCCAGTCCCCCTGGTGCTTGATGTACATGGTGTGCACCTCCAGCTGCTTCGCCGCCGTGGCTCCGCCCCGCCTGAGCGAGTGCCCGGCGTAGGCCTCTGGGCGCAGGCCCGCCGCCTTCGCCAAGCGCTTGATGCCCCCCACCAGACCCGCGTGGGTCAGGGGCACCACCTGCACCTTCCTCCCCACCACCTTCTCCGCCACGAAGAGGGGGGAGTCGCCAGCCCTGCCCGCCGTAGCGCTCATGAGCGCCCTCAGCGCCCACACTGGGCACAATGCCGACCCCGGCACCCTCCGGAGGGGCACCCAGTGAAAGCGCTCACCGCACTGGATGGTCTTAGAGTACCTCACCCTGATCCACACCGTCTCGCCGTCCTCGGTGAAAAGCACATCATCCCGCACCAAAGCCGCCCGCGGGTTGCAGGCGTCCTCCTTACCCGTGGTGAGATTGTCCTTACGGAACAACCCGAAGAAGCCCACCAAGATCGCCGCCCACAACGACAGCTCCGAGAGTGAGCCGAACTCCACATGGCGGGACATGTCCAACAGATTCTGCAAGGTGAGCGGCATGACCGGCTTTGAGGGCCGGTCCCAGTACCTGCGCACGCCCTGCAGGGTAGCCGCCACCCGGAAGCGCTCCGCCACCGGCCTCCACGCGTGTCCCCGCTGTAGGTGCAATTGCCGCACCGCTGCCAAGTAGTTCTTGATGGTGCTAGGGGCGAGGAACCACGATGAGAACGTGATGAACCACACCAGCACATCGTCCGAGGCCGGCAGGAGCGGCTCCAAGCACCCCAAGCACGCGAAGGCGATGCAAAACGTCACGAATGCCCTCGCCCCGGTGCTGTAGGCTCCTCTGGTGCTCCGCGCTAGCGCCTCCTCCTCGTAGCGCTTCTGCTCCTGCAGCAGTGCCTGCACCACCGAGTCTGCCCTCACACCCAACCCGGCAGCGTCACCGGCTCTGGGCCCACTCGCACCACCACCACATTCCACCTGGTGGGCCCCCACTCCGAGCGCCCGCCACCCCTCAAGGCAGGCGCGGTGAACAGGTGTGTGCCCTTCCGCCACTCTCGCACCACCTTGAACACCTCGGGCATGCTCAAGATGAGCGTCCAGGTGGGGTCTGGGGCCCGCCCTCGGTCCTGCCCCCAGACCGGCACCAAGAAGGTGCCCGATGTGCCCATCTGCTGCCGCTTCTTGCACCGGAGGAAGTTCACGATGATGTCGTACATGATGGAGAATGGCAGGTTCCCCCATGCCTGGTGCCCGTCGAACCGCTGCACCCGCGCATCCTCCTCCCGGCTCCAGCTCACCGCGCAGAAGGCGTTCGCCCGCGATGGCGCCACGCACGCGTCCAAGGTGAACGGCCCGAACTCCATGTCGAGCGAATGGAACTCCGCCGGGCTGAGCATCCAATCATCACGGTCTTGCCGCCACACCGTCGCCCGCATGAACGCACGGTGCTCCATGTGGAACTGCCTGAGCTGCATCCTCGACAGTAGGTCCGCCAGCTTGTTGTCCTTCGTGGTGATGTACACCGGCCGAAGCCGGATGTCGTAGCGCACGCACGTCAGGAACAGCTGCTTCAGCAGCGGAAGGTACTCCGGCGGACCCCACCACTTCGCCACTTGGCGCAAGGCGCACTGGTTGTCGATCCTGATCACCACCGTGCGGCCCTGCACGTGCCGCCCCCAGAGCACCACCGCCCACCACACTGCGAACAGCTCCAGGTAGTTGATGTGCTCGCTCTCGGGCACGCCCTTCCTGAATGGGAACCAGGGCTTCTGGATCATCTTCCGCACATCCTCCCACGAGTGCAGAAAGAACCTCTCGTCCATCAGGCCGCCCATCCCCTTCGTGCCCGACGAGTCCGTGGCGAAGAAGTCCTCCTTCACGTCCTCCCGGAACAACACCACTTTGCGCCCATTGTAGCGCCGGATCACGTCCTCGATGGTGTCGAGATCCTCCAACACCGGCGGTGTCACCCGCACCGCTCCCCGCGTTCCCGATGCCGCCAGCAACGAGAAGCCCCTGCGCGTGTACAAAGACAGCCCCCACACCACCTGACTGCAGAACGCCAGGAGCCCCCACAGGCTCTCCAGCTGCCGCCTGCGCACCGGCTTCCGACTCGCCTGTTGGCGCACCTCTCTTGCCGTGCGCACGACGAAGTCCACGCGGTCCTTGCTGATGGCCGCCGTGCACACGCCCCCCGAGGTGGATAATTCCACCCCTAGGAACTCCATCAGCTGCTCCGGACCCTCACACTTGGCCGAGTTCACCTTGAATCCCAGGAAGGAGACGAGCTCGACCAGCAGCATCATCATCTCTTCGGCCTCCTCACGCGTGGCGGCCACCATGAAGAAATCATCCAAGTACCCCACGCACGGAATCCCCTGTGCCTGCATCCACGCCACGATGGCACGCGTGTACCGCATAAAGATCCCTGGCAACGCTCGGTTCCCGAACGGGGCGCGGGCGTCCATGTAGCGCACCCCTCCGAACTCAAAGCACTGAGCGGGCCAAAACTGGCTCGCCACTCCCACCGACCGGTAAGCTGAGTCCAAGTCCACCTTCACCATCCAGTACCCAGGTCGGAGTAGAGCGTAGGCGTCTTTCACCGAGGAGAACTTGTCCTTCTCCAGCTCGATCCTCGCGTTGACGCCAACGTCGCACGGTCGAGAGTAATCCCACACAGGCCTGTACTTCACCTTGCCGTTGCGGAGCTTCTCCACCATTCCCAAGGCAGAAACGCCCCACGGTAACCTGTCGTCCGCCGGGAAGATGCGCGCCTCCAAGAGCTCCTTCTCGATCTCGCGCTCCATCGCCTCCATGTGCTCATCGCCCACGTAGTTGGGCACGTGGAAGGGCTCGTCCACCTCCATCGGACGCGACGGCCACCCGATCCCGCACGCGGCTCCTCGCACGAGGAAGTCTACGTCATGCCAATCCTCGAATGCTGCCGCCATGAGATGTGCTCGCTCCGTAAGCAGCGGCACCGCTGCCCCCACGCTCTGCACCTCCTGCACGTACCTCGCTCGCTCGTGCTCCATCGTGCCCGTCGCCTCCATCCTCTCCTGCGTGGCTCGCCGAAGAAGCTTCTCGCGGATCGCCGGCCACTTCTTCGATCTCCTCAATCGACGGCTCGCCCCGTCCATCACGCTCCATGTCTCGGGGTCCGTCTCGGACACCGGAGCTGGCGCCACCGCGAATGTGCTCATCGTGTCCGTCCATCCTGGTGCGGGCTCCCCCCTCAAAGCCCGCCCCGTCACATCCCACACCGGAACAAATGTGGTCGGCACGAGGTGCCTCCACCAGTCCCCACCGTGCAAGATGTCACCGGTGTCGCCTCCACCGCGCTCGATCTCGATGTAGTCACCTTCACCCGGCTCCGCAGGCGTGAACTCGAACGCGTTAGCCACGGACATCACATCTTCCTCCTCGTCGCCATCCTCGGGCTCATGGCCCTCACCGGACACCGGCCCCGCGCCGGTGCCTCCCCGGCGCCCGCCGGCGCCCTCCTGCTGCTGTTGGCGTTGCCCGGCGCCGCAGCTTGCGCCGGGCTCTGCCACCCGCATCATGGGTGCCCGGGGCACCCCGCGGCCCCTGACACGTGGTCCGCAGCACCACAATCTCCGCACACGTGGTCGAACCTGCAGGGATCAAAGGTGCACGCCCCCCGGTTGTGGAGCGCGCAGGCGTTACGGACCTGCGGGAGCTCCACTCCTCCGCGACCCCTGCCTTTGCCCCCCTTGCCACCCCCATCGCGGGGGGGGTTGGGGGGGTCATTGCGCGTCTTGTTGCCTTTCCCCTTCTGCTCGCCCTGCTTGCCCCCCCGCGGAGACCGATCGTCCCTCCAAGGCGTCTTCGTCCTCACTGGACGCAGCTGCTGTTCCCGGGAGTAATCCTCGAAGAGCTCCGAGTAGCAGCGCCTCTCGAAGGTTACGGAGGGGTCCTCCTCCATCTGCAGGATCAGGTACTCGTAGAACTTAATCAGGGGGGTCACTCCGTACTCCATCGCCTTGTGTTGAAACCAATCCTTGAAGTACACCATCAGACGATGTTGCCGGTCCGACTTCACCTTCCTCAAAACGTGGCAGAAGCCACGCTCCCACTCCGGCAGCGTCGAGCACCTGGTCTTCTTGTTCGCCGCCTCCCATTGCAGCGACCTTCCGTCTTCCCCCAGGACTAGCTTAGCCTGCTGGGCGTCCAGGCTCTGCGCCGGGTACACTCGCAGGTCCAGCCCCTCAAGCTCCCCTCCCACATGTGAGGGAATCACCGGGCGCGGGGCTCCCTCACCTGCCGGCTTTGGGATCGTTTCGGGGGCGAGGGTGCCCATGAGCGCCTGCTGCAGCTGCTCCTCGGTGACGGTGCGCAGCCCAGCAGCTGCCGCTGCCAACTCTCCGCGCCGCCCGGATGTAAGAGCCACCCCGGGGCTCCCCGCGCCTGCCGGCATCCCCGGGTCGACTTGCGTGCGCTTGCTCATCGCCGGGGGCGAGGGAGAGCGCTGCCTCTTCCTCGCGAAGGTGTCGTCCAAGACGTCCTCGAAAATTGCCCCCGGCTCCTTGCCCTTCACGAAATCCTGCATCTCGGTCACGCGCACGCGTAGCAGGTGCACGAGGACGCACCAATCCTCTAGGGAGGCCTCCTCGCCCGCCGGCAGCTCGTCAATGTCGCAGGCCTCCTCCTCCAACATCGGACGCGCCCACGTGAGCTCCGGAAACGAGTGCGCCTCCAGCGCTGTCCCCGGGCGCTTCCACGGGTGCTCACTGCGAAAACGCAGCAGCGGCTCCCGCAGCTTCGCCCCCTCCGCGAGCACGCCGGCTCGCACCTGCTTGTGGCGGTCCACCGACCACCCGTCCCGCTTACCTTGGGACGCTGCCAACGCCCGGCGGTACTGCCCCTCGACGCCCGATGCGCTAGCTCCTCCTGCAGGGGCACTAAGAGCCCCCCCTGCCGCTGCCGCGGCCTTAGCCACTGCCTTGTCGAGGAGCTCCATCAGCTCGGCATGCGTCAAGATGACGGTTCCTGTCGGCCCTCCCGCCGATCCACCGGGCGCCCCTCCGCCGACACCCAGTCCGGGCGCCCCTGCGCCCCCCGCCGGTGCCGGTGATGCCGCCAGGCCTGCCAGCATGGTAGTACCCCACGCTTTTACGGCCTTCATCCGCTTCTTCGCGATCGCTCGCGCGGAGGTCCAAGTACCCCGCAGCACCCACTCAGAAGCCACGGCGAATGTCGGGCTCGGACCCGCGCCCGCGCCTTCCTCCAGGAGGCCAATCTCCGTCAGCTCTCGGGTGGCCTCCAACACCTCTTGTGGCACGGTCCGCAGCGGTCCCGCGATGGCCGCGAACCCTGCCAGCACGTCAAAGCGCGCTGCCTCCCAATCAGTCTTCAGGACGTTAGAACCCACCACTAAGTCCCTCAGAGATTCCAACACCTGCCGTACCTCCCGGGTGTCCCAGCTCGCCCATCCCGGATCCCTCTGCGCCGGTGCCGACATGTGAGAGTTACCAACGAGAGCAGGTAAAGTAGAACCGGGAGAGTTCTTCCCGGTCAATCGGAATCCAAATCGCTTCCTTGTAGTCCTCCTCGAGCTCTCTTGCGCACCTCTTGCACAAGTCTACGAAGGTACGCCGGCGTTGCACACTCCTCCTCGGCAAAGGGATCTGCGCTGGCAAGATGACTCTCCAAAATGCTACGGAGCCTGCCTCCGGCTCACAGAATGTGCACTCTTCTTCAATCGTCGATGGTGGAATGTCCACTGAAGAAGGTCCGGTCATCCGAAGGCGCTGACGTAAATTTTCTCGGAACCTCTCTGCCGCGCTCCGCTCTGCAACCGTGTTGACGAAAAATGTAACCCGTGTACGGAAAGCGCGGATCCCAGTGACTGCAGTCGAAACGGCAACTGCACGGTACGAAGATGGGATGTGTCTAGTCCCTCACGTCGCGGGAGTCCACTAAAGGCTTGTCCACCCCAGAAATGTCCGTCTGCGTTCCCTTGTCGTGTTCAAACTGCCCGCTGTAATTATTTCTAGGTCCCGCGACTAACCTACCAGACATGCGATAACCCGCAGTCTAACTTCCCAGTGCAACTGCGTCTGCGCTGGGAGAAAAAAGGTCTTCTAAAAATTATTTTCACGCCGAAAAATTTTTGAACGAAAGTTACAACTCAGATTCTCAGGTCCTCCTTGTCACCATCCTCGTAGGCAATGTGGGTTAGGCCGTCCGACCCCGTGTCACCCACGGTACCGGTGTACCAGGCATCATCCTGGGGCCAGTACACCTTCACCTTGAGGTCACTCGCCAGCCCCGCCTGTGGCGCCTGCCCGGCTGCCCGCCTGCCATCCTGCAGGTAATGGCTCACCGGGAGGCGGAGATGCGGAACATGATGCCGCCCCGAGCAGCTCGGACCCTCCCAGCCGGCTGGGAGTAAAGAGGTCCCTGCCCCGGGGCAAGATCACCACCTCGTCGGCCATGGCCTCCAGCTGCTGGAACCACATCTGCCCCGGCCAGTAGGGCGCCACCACCGTGGCGGCGCACTTCTCTTCCCGCAGCTTGTGCGCCACCTCGTCGAGGAGGGACCACGGGGGGTTGACCCAATTGACCTCTCCTAGCCAGGAAAAGGCCAAAGAGTCCACGCCCTCGCACCCCGGGTCGTGCCAATGTGCGTAGTAGCGCGGCAGCTGGGCGGAGAGCTCCGAGGCGAAGCGGTCCACGGTGTGCTGGTGCCATTCCCGCTCCGCCCACTGAAACCACCTGCGGTCCAGCCGCCAGTCGTCCAGGTCCCGGTCCCGAGACAAGCGGTCGGCCCACTCGTTTGCCTCGCTTCTGATGTACCTCGCCTGGAGCTCGATGTCGTTTAAGTCCAGCAGGATCCACAGGCGCCGCATCCGCCGCATCAGCTCCGGGTTGCGCGACGTGAAGTGCGAGAGCATGGCCACCACCGCCTGGTTGTCGCAGTAGAGGCGCACCACTTTGCCGGTGAGCTCTCTCAGGAAGGATTGCACCGTCTTGTACACGGCCTCCAACTCCAGGTGCGTGATGTGTAGATGCCGTAGCTCGTCGGACCAGAATCCTCTTGCCGCGTGCTTGAGGTGCAGCACCCCGCCCCATGCGAACAGAGACGCGTCGGTGTGCACCTTCGCTCTCGTGGGGCTGCGCCAGATCTTGCGACCGTTCCACCGGCTCTGAGCCGGCAGCCTGAGCCACCACTTGATGTCGCTCCACGCCTGCCGTGTGAGCTTCACCTTCGCGCCCCATCCCCGCCTCGTGGAGAGCACGAAGTGGAGCTCCCTGAGATACAATCTCGCCGGAGGGACTGCCAGATACACAGACTGGCAGAGCCCCGTGAACGCTGCCAGCTTCCGAGCTGGGAGCCACCTCCGCTGCTGCGACGCCTCGCTGAGAAGCGCCTTGGACTGCAGGTGAATCTTCTGCAGCCTCGCCGGTGTCACGCGGAACTGTCCCGCCTTGAGGTCCACCTCTAGCCCAAGGTGCTCCACCAGCTGCGTCGGCTCCCATTGCCCCTTCTTCTCGTTGCGCGACAATCCGAGTCTCACCAAGACCCGGGATGTCAGCTCGCGCGCCCTGAGCGCCTCGATCCTGCTGCTTAGCAGCAACAGGAAGTCGTCCATGTAAGGGAGCACCCGCGCCCCCTGCTGATGCTCCTCGCGGCCGCATCCTCCAGCTCGTCTGCGAACTGCCCAACGTCGTCGCACTTTGCTTCCGCTTTGCAGCTTCCGCACTTCCCGCCGATCCTCCGCGGATCTCGGAGAACGAAGGCACTCCACGAGCACCTTCATGACCTTGACGAAGATTCGTAGCGAGTCGTTCCAGCCGAAGGGAAGGGCGCCGCACTGGAATAATTCCCCCCGCACGTCGAACTGCATGTACTCCTGGAAGGCGGGGTCGATCCCCACGACGTGGTAACCGTCCTGGAGGTCGAAGCTGATGCACCAATCGTTCGGCTTGGCGAGCCGACGCAGCTTCTTGAGGGTCTCCATCTTGCACCGCGACTTCACGCAATGCGCGTTCAGCCAGCGGAAGTCCATCACAAGACGCCACTTGTTCGTCCCCGGCTTCGGCACCACGAACACTCGAGATACGTGTCGTCGCCTCCTTGCTCGTACCCATGCGCCCGTTTTGAGACACCTCTCGGTCTCTGCGGCCATCCACTCCAGCTGCGGAGGGGTGGCGTCGGCCAGAGACACTCCGTGATCGAAAGGCAGAGGCGCCTTGTCGACCCATCGCATCCTTGCCCCTCTGCTGATCCACTCCATCACCTCTGAGTTCGCGCCAGCTGCGCGCCATGCCCCCCTTCTGCTCCGCACCCTTTCCTGCAGGATGGGCTCTTTCCGTTGAACGCCCCGAGGGGCGGAAGGCGTCCAACCTTTCCGTGATCGGAAAGTTAGGTCTGGGCTTGGGCGCCTCGCCCAAGCCCTGACCCTTTACCTCCCTTGCCGCTGCCGCGGCCACCTTCACCTTTTCCAGCGCCTTTGCCCTTGCCTGCTTGACGGTCACGAAAAGTCGAATCTTTGGCGCTAGCCTTGGCGTGCGTGTTCATCACTGCCTTCGCCTTCGTGGTGTCGAATTCCTTCAACCACTTCGTGAGCACCGAGTCGCTCACCAACCCGTCGCTGCCTGCGTACACCTTCTCCTCGATGAAGGCCAACTTCGCCCGCAACGCCTCAGCTCCGCCGTGCGACGTAGCATCAGACTCCATGCTCGCTCTGAGCTGCAACATGGTGTAACGGTTGCTCAGGAGCGAAAAAACGCCCTTAAACGTGTTGTGCGCTGCGAAAACGCGCTCACTCAATTCCTCCACCGTTGGGGGGTCCTTTTCATCTTGACACCAGTCCAGGGTCACCTCGGAAAACGCAATCGCATCGTGCATGTACGACAGCGCGGGGGCAAGCACCAACTGCTCGTAACGCATGGACGAGTTGGTGCGTTTGGAGAGGGCGTCGTAGGTCTTGTCGTTGTACAAGTCGTACATCTGCGGCATGTCCGTCTCCAGTGTTGCAGGTCTCGCAGGGAACGGATTCCCTTCAACGTGTGGAACATACGGGAGCTTTTTTAATGCCTCCAACTCCGCGTCTCTGCTCTGAGCGGAACCACCATCCTGCGAAGCGGCTTTCGCTGCCGCCTCCTCCGCGACTTCAACTCTCGCTGCGAGAGTCTCCATCTGCTTCATCATGAGCTTCATCATTTCGCCCTGTTGCTCCAACAGGACTTCCATCCCGGACTTCGCAGCCGGTTGTCCAGCCGCGCCGGCATTGTTCTCCGACGCGCTTTGCTCACCTTCTTGATCGTTCATTGTAGTAAGTCGTCAAGGGTTTAAACTTCCACAGTAACGTTAAAATGTGGGGTAAAATTTTTTGCAGTGTGCCGCACTAAGAATTTCTCCGCGAGGAAAAATTTCTTGTGAAGTTCTTTTGCGAAGGCAAAAGAACAGAGCTGCGGATTCCCACGGGCGGAACTCCTAAATACTGTCGTGTGTGAAGCCTTTAGATCTAACTCAGCTGCTGATTTTGATCTAACGGCTCAGGAAACTCTGATCGATCTACCGGCACAGAAACCTCTAAAATTCCGCAGGCTCCAATTTAACCAGAATTTGAGAGTAAAAGCCGGAGCTTTCAGGGTCAGAATTGCAAGAATTGCCAGGCCCGTGAAACGCTCCTACTTCTGTGTGCGGCTTCGCGGGCCGCAACACCCTCCGACCTAACTACCGCCTCGGTATAGGTCGGGCCTGATCGGGCAGACTGTGCCTACAGGTTGTGCCCGATCTGTCGCGCCCCCCCGCGGGCGCGACTCTGCTGTGAGTCTTGATTTAAATAACCCGAATTATTTCCGAGGCAATAATTCTGAATTATTTCAAGCAATTCACAGCAGGGTGAGACAAACAAGTCAAGCATGTTGGCAGGCCTCAGCAATGCTTCTCATTAAATTGCTATTAGTTAATTGCTGTGTCTTTCCTTTCTCTTTTCATTTCTCTTTTCATTTCTCTGCCATTTATCTTTTGCTCTTTTGCCTTATCCAGGGCTCATTTGATCTTTGCCTTATCCAGGGCTCATTTGCTCTTTTGCCTTACCCAGGGCTCATTGCATTCTGACCTTTGGCTGAGTGAGTGTCTCCCAGAGACTGTCAGGTGACCATGCTACACGAGCTGCTAAGCTACTGTTGCTCTCTTTTCCTAGCTAACAGTGCTTCTCTGCTTCCTTCGTTGCCTCCTTGGCTAGCAGAGTGCCTCCTTGGCAAGCAGTCCTCTCGTGCAGCCTCTACCATGCCTTCTGCCCTGTGCAGTGGCTCACCTGACAGGTTCAGTGATGTGATGTGCGTGCCGGCAGTCCCTCTTTCGCTACCATGAGCGATCTAGCCTTACCCAGGGCTCTTCGCTCTCTTGAGCGGCCTAGCCTTACCCAGGGCTCTTCGCTCTCTTGAGCGGCCTAGCCTTACCCAGGGCTCTTCGCTACCATGAGCGGTCTAGCCTTACCCAGGGCTCTTCGCTCTCTTGAGCGGCCTAGCCTTACCCAGGGCTCTTCGCTCTCTCGAGCGGCCTGACTGCCGGTGGCACAATGCAACACTGAACACACTCACCCAAGGGGGCCGGGCAGGGGCCGAGGAAGGATGCCATCACCTTCATGCGCTCACATCACGTGAGTGCTGCCGCGGCCGCTGCCATGGCGCCCGGAAGGATGAGCCTCTGCTCGGGTTGCATCTCGCAGTACCTCTCGTAGCAGTCGCTGCGCCAATCTCCCTGGTGCTTGATGTACATCGTGTGCACCTCCAGCTGCTTAGCCGCCGTGGCCCCGCCCCGCCTGAGCGAGTGCCCGGCGTAGGCCTCCGGGCGCAGGCCCGCCTCCTTCGCCAAGCGCTTGATGCCCCCCACCAGACCCGCGTGGGTCAGGGGGACCACCTGCGCCTTCCTCCCCACCACCTTCTCCGCCACGAAGAGGGGGGAGTCACCAGCCCTGCCTGCTGTAGCGCTCATGAGCGCCCTCAGCGCCCACACCGGGCACAACGCCGACCCCGGCACCCTCAGGAGGGGCACCCAGTGAAAGCGCTCACCGCACTGGATGGTCTTAGAGTACCTCACCCGGATCCACACCGTCTCGCCGTCCTCGGTGAAAAGCACATCATCCCGCACCAAAGCCGCCCGCGGGTTACAGGCATCCTCCTTGCCCGTGGTGAGATTGTCCTTACGGAACAACCCGAAGAAGCCCACCAAGATCGCTGCCCACAACGACAGCTCCGACAGTGAGCCGAACACCACATGGCGGGACATGTCCAACAAATTCCGCAAGGTGAGCGGCATGACCGGCTTTGAGGGCCGGTCCCAGTACCTGCGCACGCCCTGCAGGGTAGCCGCCACCCGGAAGCGCTCCGCCACCGGCCTCCACGCGTGTCCCCGCTGTAGGTGCAATTGTCGCACCGCCGCCAAGTAGTTCTTGATGGTGCTAGGGGCGAGGAACCACGATGAGAACGTGATGAACCACACCAGCACATCGTCCGAGGCTGGCAGGAGCGGCTCCAAGCACCCCAAGCACGCGAAGGCGATGCAAAACGTCACAAATGCTCTCGCCCCGGTGCTGTAGGCTCCTCTGGTGCTCCGCGCTAGCGCCTCCTCCTCGTAGCGCTTCTGCTCCTGCAGCAGTGCCTGCACCACCGAGTCTGCCCTCACACCCAACCCGGCAGTGTCACCGGCTCTGGGCCCACTCGCACCACCACCACATTCCACCTGGTGGGCCCCCACTCCGAGCGCCCGCCACCCCTCAAGGCAGGCGCGGTGAACAGGTGTGTGCCCTTCCGCCACTCTCGCACCACCTTGAACACCTCAGGCATGCTCAAGATGAGCGTCCATGTCGGGTCTGGGGCCCGCCCTTGGTCCTGCCCCCAGACCGGCACCAAGAAGGTGCCCGATGTGCCCATCTGTTGCCTCTTCTTGCACCGGAGGAAGTTCACGATGATGTCGTACATGATGGAGAATGGCAGGTTCCCCCATGCCTGGTGCCCGTCGAACCGCTGCACCCGCGCATCCTCCTCCCGGCTCCAGCTCACTGCGCAGAAGGCGTTCGCCCGCGATGGCGCCACACACGCGTCCAAGGTGAACGGCCCGAACTCCATGTCGAGCGAATGGAACTCCGCCGGGCTGAGCATCC
Organism: Cymbomonas tetramitiformis; assembly: GCA_001247695.2. Lineage (NCBI taxonomy): Eukaryota > Viridiplantae > Chlorophyta > Pyramimonadophyceae > Pyramimonadales > Pyramimonadaceae > Cymbomonas > Cymbomonas tetramitiformis. Next base: position 14,132 of record LGRX02012426.1, read on the forward strand.
AATCATCGCGGTCCTGCCGCCACACCGTCGCCCGCATGAACGCACGGTGCTCCATGTGGAACTGCTTGAGCTGCATCCTCGAAAGCAGGTCCGCCAACTTGTTGTCCTTAGTGGTGATGTACACCGGCCGAAGCCGGATGTCGTAGCGCACGCACGTCAGGAACAGCTGCTTCAGCAGCGGGAGGTACTCCGGCGGACCCCACCACTTCGCCACTTGGCGCAGGGCGCACTGGTTGTCGATCCTGACCACCACCGTGCGGCCCTGCACGTGCCGCCCCCAGAGCACCACTGCCCACCACACTGCAAACAGCTCCAGGTAGTTGATGTGTTCGCTCTCGGGCACGCCTTTCCTGAACGGGAACCAGGGCTTCTGGATCATCTTCTTCACATCATCCCACGAGTGTAGGAAGAACCGCTCGTCCATCAGGCCGCCCATGCCCTTCGTGCCCGACGAGTCCGTGGCGAAGAAGTCCTCCTTCACGTCCTCCCGGAACAACACCACCTTGCGCCCATTGTAGCGCCGGATCACGTCCTCGATGGTGTCGAGATCCTCCAGCACCGGCGGTGTCACCCGCACCGCTCCCCGCGTTCCCGATGCCGCCAGCAACGAGAAGCCCCTGCGCGTGTACAAAGACAGCCCCCACACCACCTGACTGCAGAACGCCAGGAGCCCCCACAGGCTCTCCAGCTGTCGCCTGCGCACCGGCTTCCGCCTCGCCTGCTGGCGCACCTCTCTTGCCGTGCGCACGACGAAGTCCACGCGGTCCTTGCTGATGGCCGCCGTGCACACGCCCCCCGAGGTGGATAATTCCACCCCAAGGAACTCCATCAGCTGCTCTGGACCCTCACACTTGGCCGAGTTCACCTTGAACCCCAGGAAGGAGACGAGCTCGACCAGCAGCATCATCATCTCCTCGGCCTCCTCGCGCGTGGCGGCCACCATGAAGAAATCATCCAAGTACCCCACGCACGGGATCCCCTGCGCCTGCATCCACGCCACGATGGCGCGCGTGTACCGCATGAAGATCCCCGGCAGCGCTCGGTTCCCGAACGGGGCGCGGGCGTCCATGTAGCGCACCCCCCCGAACTCAAAGCACTGAGCGGGCCAAAATTGGCTCGCCACTCCCACCGATCGGTACGCCGAGTCCAAGTCCACCTTCACCATCCAGTACCCGGGTCGGAGTAGAGCGTAGGCATCTTTCACCGAAGAGAACTTGTCCTTCTCCAGCTCGATCCTCGCGTTGACGCCCACGTCGCACGGTCGAGAGTAATCCCACACAGGCCTGTACTTCACCTTGCCGTTGCGGAGCTTCTCCACCATTCCCAAGGCAGAAACGCCCCACGGTAGCCTGTCGTCCGCCGGGAAGATGCGCGCCTCCAAGAGCTCCTTCTCGATCTTGTGCTTCATCGCCTCCATGTGCTCGTCGCCCACGTAGTTGGGCACGCGGAAAGGCTCGTCCATCTCCACCGGACGCGACGGCCACCCGATCCCGCACGCGGCTCCTCGCACGAGGAAGTCTACGTCATGCCAATCCTCGAACGCTGCCGCCATGAGATGCGCTCGCTCCGTAAGCAGCGGCACCGCTGCCCCCACGCTCTGCACCTCCTGCACGTACCTCGCTCGCTCGTGCTCCATCGTGCCCGTCGCCTCCATCCTCTCCTGCGTGGCTCGCCGAAGAAGCTGCTCGCGGATCGCCGGCCACCTCTTCGATCTCCTCAACCGACGGTTCGCCCCGTCCATCACGCTCCACGTCTCGGGGTCCGCCTCGGACACCGGAGCTGGCGCCACCGCGAATGTGCTCATCGTGTCCGTCCATCCTGGTGCGGGCTCACCCCTCAAAGCCCGCCCCGTCACATCCCACACCGGAACAAATGTGGTCGGCACGAGGTGCCTCCACCAGTCCCCACCGTGCAAGATGTCGCCGGTGTCGCCCCCACCGCGCTCAATCTCGATGTAGTCACCTTCACCCGGCTCCGCAGGCGTGAACTCGCACGCGTTAGCCACGGACAT